>CM053026.1:109415559-109683059 GCA_028564925.1 Lithobates sylvaticus
CTCCTGATATATACATATACGCAATCTATCATTTACAAAAACAAATATTTAATACATGACAAAGGATTCCCAAAGTAAAATGGGTTTCCTAAAAGAGAGCATTGCAGTAGCTGTCTCCTTTAGATCATGATGATATAATAGGGAAAGAAGCCAATGCACTGACTCATTCACTTGGGTGTAAAACTTTCTGCTCCAGCTACTGAGTTCTGGCAAAACCAGAATCCTTGAAAAAGAACACAAAGTTCTAAATATGGGAATGTTTACTGTATAAAAATATTTTACAAATTGTATTTTTTTAGTCCTGATATATCCTATCCTATATCAAAAAAGGAACTGAAGCTGTCCTGGAAGGAGGGGATCCCCACACTGCTCTATCCACCTCCAGCATGCCTGAGCATGACACATCCCTTCTCCTGCCCCTCTCTCCCTGACTGTGTGCTCCACCTGTAAAGGCAACAGCCACATTGAAAGAGAAGCTGCTGATTGAACCAGTGAGCCCCTGGGACCATCCAAGTGAGAGAGCACTGACCAGACCCTGCCCCCCTCTCTCTCCCCCTGCCCCCTCTCCGCCCTGCCCCCTCTCTCTCCCCCATCCCCTGCCCCCTCTCTATCTCCCCCTTCCCCCTCTCTCTATCTTTCTCCCCTCTCTCCCCATGCCCCCTCTCTCTCCTCCTGCCCCCTTTTTCTCCTCCTGTCCCCTCTACCCCCTCTCTCTCTGCCCCCTCTCTATCTCCCCCTGCCCCCTCCCCTTTCCCCTCTCTCTCTATCTCTTTCTCCCCTCTCTCCCCATGCCCCCTCTCTCTCTCCTCCTGCCCCCTTTTTCTCCTCCTGTCCCCTCCCCCCCCTCTCTCTCTGCCCCCTTTCTTTCTTTCTCTCTCTCTCGCATGCGATTCTTTGAGGCAATTTTTTTGTATTGATGCAAATTGCACTGCAAAGTATCGGTACTCGGTATCGGCAAGTACTTGACCGAAAGTAGCGATACTCTGTGATAAAAAAAATAGTATCTATGCAACCCTACCTAAAACTCACTACACATGTTGCAACCCAGAAAACAAACAAATACCCCTGTGTACACCTATGTACTAAACCAAATAAAGTGCTGCTGCTGAAATCTGAAATCTAGGAGTGTGCCACTCACTCCCATGAGCTAAATTATGAAATTAAAAGGAATACAGCACTACACCTGTATGTAAGTACACACACACTTATATATATGTAAAATGCAAATCCATCAAGTGTGTAACAAATTAAATATACAATCCCCCTTTGACGGGGGGACAAAATGAATAGTCCAAAAATTAAGGGAAAAAAAACAGAAAACTACAGAAATTACAAAAGTCCATGTGAATGTGCTATTCAATTAACAATTATAATCTTACTAAACCTTGCCTATCCTAAATCTTAACACCATGTGTATCCACCACCATTGGCCACTCATCTCATATATTGATTGACCTATGGTTAGTAGATCTAAAGCTCTTGTCCCTTTAAGGGCATAATCTGGATAGGATCTGATCCCCCTCTGTCTCCTCCTGGTCAATTTTCTACAAATGACACTCAGTAGATATCACAATTGGAAGCTCAGAAATAAAATATATAAACCATCATAGCGTTTACAATAAAAACAACCATATTGTAAGGGCCTGGCTTTGAACCTGGAACCTCTGTTGTGTCTGATGTCTCTTCCTGCTGAGCTACCTGGAATGCCGGACAGTTTCCTGGACAATTCCTTGTCCTGTCTGGAATCTTGTTTATCTTGAACCTTGAACTCTTTGCTCCTCCCGTGAACTTTCTGATTTTATGTCTCTGCACTTCCTGTTTGCCAGATTATTTTGCTTTCTCAGCCAGTATCTCGCTCTTGTCTTCAACTGTTGCTGTCCATATTTGATACCACTCGTTATTGACCCTTGGATTGTTCCTGACTACTTCTGTCTGATCCCAACCTGCAAATACTCGTTACTGACCTTTTGGCCTGTGTACTGACTACGCTTCTGTTTGATCCTTACCTGCTTAATCCGTTACTGGACCCTGGCTTGCTCACCTCCTGGTGGGGCAATCCTGAGAACCATGACTTGTTGCTAACACACAACAAAATCCATCTCCACCATCAGGAGCTCTGGTGAACAGATTAGTACTTAGCCTCTGCACCTCAGGTGAGCCTGCTTTATCCGATTCCTGTGTGAGCTTCCCAGTGCTATATCAACTGGTCTTCGAGCCTGACCCCTTGATCGTAACACACATGTTGAAACCTAAGTATACAATCTATTTATAATTTTTTGCTAACTGTACTATACCAGCCTACTAAAACAATCTATTTAATAATCAAGTAGTTTATGGTAAATCACCATCTAAAATAACGGGCTGGTCTGTGAGCGGCGAAAGGGGTTGGGTTTGTCTAACAGTTGTTGGTAAATGTTGCTGATCCAAAAGATCAAATCTTAGTACAGCCTTATTGTGGATGGCCAGCTTTAGATATGGTTGGAAGTATCGTTTTACTGAAAAGTCGATTGGTAGACAAAGGCCGCATTCTATTATATCTATAGCAATGATTCATTCCTAGCCATGTGTTCTGCTATATGCCTGGAATATACTATAAGACTGAGATCGGCTTACCAAGCTGCCAGCTGGATTAGAGGCAAGGAGCACCAGCATGTACAACTGGCAGAGTGATTGATCCAAGACATACTTAGACACTCAAACACAAACACACATCAAAATATGATTTATATTGCCAATACAATTATTTTACAAATCTACATGTGTGACTATCTATTTTATAGTAAGTAATGCTGTGGTGCTGTAGACAATAGAAACTTTTGGAAAATCTCTATGTGAAAGCATTCATATTAGTATAATAAATTGTGACATATTTCCAGTTTCTTCAATGTGATGTGACCCATCAACCTCTTCCTTACATTATGAAAACAGTTCATTATTCACATGTGGAATGAAAACAACAGAGTGTGTACTGGACTGGAATGAGCATTCAGATACAGAAATTTAATGGAATTGCATTAAATGACATATTTCATAAACTGTTCTGTCAATAGACATTTACAGGCACATCTTCACAGATTTGCAGACTATATTAACATTATTTCAGCTAATAACGATAACTAACAAAATATGTGGTCAGTGTGAATGACACCATTCATTACAAGTGCTAATTTATGTCTACCCAACTGCACAGAAGGCATTAGGGAAAGATCTTAACATACATACCATTCAAATCAATTCACTGATGGCAAAAGGTCTTATTGGGGCAGAAAGATGGAACAAAATGTATTGTGTTAGTGAATAATTCTGTGTAAAAGAGTAAGATGGAATACAATAGAAGAGTCATTATACTTTAATCTGAACCTGTAAGCCACCTGAACCACTTCAGCCCCAGAAGGAATTATCTGAAATAACGAATTGGCCGAACAACCAAATTTAAAAGGAAATTCCAATACCTATAATTTAATAGTTAGTTATTATTTAGAATGTTACTGATTTTCTTTCTTTTTTTCAGATTTTCAAATTTTTGAATTTCCAAAAATCTGAAAATTCGTAAATCCGAAAAAAATGAAATTCAGAAATTCGGAAATCTGAAAATTAGAAATTCCAAAAATTAGAAATTCGGAAATCTTAAAATTCGAAATTCGGAAATTCGGACGTTCGTAAATCCAAAAATTTGAAATTCGTAAATCCAAAAATTTGAAATTCGTAAATCCAAAAATGTGAAATTCGTAAATTCGTAAATCTGAAAATCCGAAAATTGAAAATTCATAAATTATGAAAATCGAAAATTCGAAATTCGGAAATTCGGAAACTTGGAAATTTGAAAATCCGAATTTTCGTTTTTCCGAATTTCCGAATTTTTGAATTTCCGAATTTCCGAAAAAAGCTAAAAAACGAATGAAACAAAAACGAAAAAAACACATCTTTTGTCAGTGCACAAAATACGGCCTACCACGTGGAACGCTACTCCCACCACGAGGCCTAAGAGGCCTAATTAGGTTGCCCTCTGCAAGTGCAGTTGCTCCAGAACTTAGTAAATGAGGTAAGCCTTCCTTTTGCAAAGAGTACCCAATCACGTGAAAGTAAAAAAAAAAAACGCACATGATTTTGCTTGCACATGATTGGATGATGAAAGTTAGCAGAGCTTCTGCTCATTTACTAAGCTTTGGAGCAATTGCACTTGCAGAGTGCAATTGCACTTTGCAAAGCGCACAGTCTTTTTGCCTTTAATAAATCAACCCCTCAGGGTCTGGTATGTATTTTGGGGGGCAATTTTTTTTCATTCTTGCTTGAGGATGTGCTACAGCAAAAACTACACATTTTATGCCAGTGTAGCACACTCTAGTGTTGTTAGGCTGCTACACTAGTCAGGTTTTCTGTAGTGTAGGTAAATTTCAGATTTGGCTGGCAGCCAAGCCTGTTTGTTTGATCTGGATTGGGAGAGACTCAGGCAGAGCTGGGTGACTCACAGGCAGAATCACTGAGACCTCCCACTTCTTTCTAGAACATGCTGGAATCTTCTGGAATGGAAGGAGGAGAGGAGAGGTGGAGCTGCCTGGAGTATTCTAAGGAGCCCTGACTAATCCATCCACAACCTGGATTGGCAGGGGGCAGGCCTTCTTAAATACTCAGGGTCAGCCCAGCTGGGGAGGATTTGTTCGGGTGGAAGCTAAAGATGGAGTGCTAGGCTGTCATGGCCTTGAAGGAAGCTCCCCAGTCTGGGGGGGAGGGTAATCTGAGGCCCGGGCTCGGCTGCTGACAGGACCTTCTCACAATCCAAGGAAGTGTCTTGGACAGGAGGCATGGGAGCAGGGAGTGGACAGCAGGAGAGCACTGCCAGGCAAGTCTCCAGGGAGGATCAACAGGTCACAGAATGGGTGCAGGGCCAGTGGAGTGGACTATGGTGTCACGGGCAGTAAAGAGAGGCAGGTGCAGCCAGGAGGGCTGGGAGGGCTTGAAGATGTGGAACTGGGATCAGTAGCCACATGGACAGCTAGCACTAAGGCTACCTACATTTTTGCTACACCGAAGGGGACCAAAGGGCATTTGCTAAGGCCTGGCGGAGCCAATGTCAGGCCCAATATAAAAAGCTAGCTGGTGCTGGAAGTGAGGAATCAAGTGATGTGCTGAAGAGTGACATGAGTAGTCAAGCGATGTGTTGGAGGAATAGAAGAAGTTGTACATACAGAGAGTGCATATAGTTTCAGTCCGTACATTGTCTTGTTGATCAACCAGGCATCTCATATCTACCCTATCCCCATCCAAGTTGAATTCCTCCAATAAAAAATAAATAAAAAAAACAAAGTGCTTGGACTGTTTCATGTCTTCTGGATGCTTGAGGATTGTGTGTCTGGCTGGGCAGAGTGAAAGAGGGACCACAACAACCAGCAGCCCCTAGGGGGGTAGCGCTACACCAGCTTCTTAAAAACCCCTCCAAATGTCCCTTAAAATACAGCAAAGTAATTTGCCAGCAATTTTAAAACTTTTGTGCTTTATAAATGTCAGTACTACTGCAGCGCTTTCTGTACATCAAAGATCACAGAGATGCACTCCCTCACAGTCAGGATTAGGACAACCGATAGGCATTTTATTTAAAGGAACTGGACATTTTTACTGTTTCACTTTAAGCACTTAAAAAAATCATTTTTTTAAAATGTATTTTGAAAATGTTTTTTTTTCATATTGCCCAGAGCAGCGCCCATCCTATCATGCTATTTTTTGACACCCCCTTGCCTATTAGCCCAGAAAATAGGAATTTTTAGTTTGACAGATTCAGATCCTATTGATTTCAATGGGGTTTGGGTTTAGGGTCTGCCGAACCCTGCTGGAACCAAACCCTAGGGCAGTCTGGCTCATCACTAGTCCTAAAACTGCCACACAGATATCTACAAGATCATTAAATTGATTATTGTCTGTGACTTAAATGACTGAATTGCATAAAAATGGTACAAAGACCCTTTATTCGATCGATTTAGTGGGCTTTCCCGATTTTAATATTGGCACACTGAGGAATGCTAGATTGATTGAATATATGCATCTAATACAAATACATTAAACAATTGGTTTTATTTTTATTACATTGTTTCTATATGTATTGCATTTTACTGTGTGGGTTGCATTAATCAATATTTTAACCGCTTGTCGACCGCCTCAAGCAGATATACTGCGGCAGAATGGCACGTACAGGCAATTAACGTACCTGCACATTGCTCTTTAAAAGTGCACCCGCGGCAAGCTTCGTGAGTAGGATCAGGGGTCCCGTGGACTCGATGTCCGGGGGGATACCCGCGATTGTCTCACGGAAAGAAAGAACAGGGAAATGCTAATGTAAACAAGCATTTCCCCATTCTGCCTAGTGACACTGATCACAGCTCTCTGTAATCGGGAGCGGTGATCAGTGACGTGCCACACGTAGCCACGCCCCCCCCCACAGTTAGAATCACTCCCTAGGACACACTTAACTGCACCCTAGTGGTTAACCCCTTCACTGCCAGTGTCACTTACACAGGAATCAGTGAATTTGTATAACACTGATTGCTGTATAAATGACAATGGTCCCAAAAATGTGTCAAAAATGTCCGATGTGTCCGCCATAATGTCGCAGTCATGATACAAATCGCTGATCGCCGACATTACCAGTTTAAAAACAAAATTATTAATAAAAATGCCATAAAACTATCCCCTATTTTGTAGACGCTATAACTTTTGCGCAAACCAATCAATAAACGCTTATTGCAAATTTTTTTACCAAAAATATGTAGAAGAATACATATCGGCCTAAACTGAGGAAAAACATTTTTTTATATATTTTTTGGGGATATTTATTATAGCAAATGTAAAAAATATTGTGTTGTTTTACAAAATTGTCGCTCTTTTTTTGTTTATAGCGCAAAAAACTAAAACCGCAGAGGTGATCAAATACCACCAAAAGAAAGCTCTATTTGTGGAAAAAAAAAGGACGTCAATTTTGTTTGGGAGCCACATTGCACGACCGCGCAATTGTCAGTTAAAGCGACGCAGTGCCGAATCGCAAAAAGTGCTCTGGTCTTTGGCCAGCCAAATGGTCCAGGGCTTAAGTGGTTAATTGATTATGAATAATGGCTTATTTTTAAACACTCATACCTAGGTCAATTATAAATCAATACATGAATGACCAGCTCTAGGCTCTGCACTATATTAAACTCTCTAACCTTACTATAAGGTAACTAGTCCACTTTCTATATTCAGAAAACGATAGTAATTTTTAATGAATGGCTAACACAAGAGATACAATACAGGGAAGATGTTAGAAGATGTCTAACCTTATTACATATGACACATTTGCACCACTCTTTTAACTTCCATCAATTCCATTGCCTTTCCATGTTCTACTTGATAAATAATGCGTATGTTAGAATTACTTGTATTGCATTAAACAGAGATAAATGTATCCAGTATGTATTTAGGGCAGACTGCATTGCTTGACAGCCTGTTTAGCTAAAGGATTATATAGGCTATTGTTAGATAAAATGACCTATATAAAATTTTCTTGTATGTTTTATTATTTATTCTACATGATAGTATTCATTTTAAAGAGAAAGTGCAATAACAGTTTCTAAGATGCTATGCAAAGAATGTAATCTATCTATCTATCTATCTATCTATCTATCTATCTATCTATCTATCTATCTATCTATCTATCTATCTATCTATTTATGTATCATTTATCTACCTATTAATCATTAAAGCAGAACTCATTTCGTATTTTCATATATAGCAAGTACAGCTCCAGTCTCTAGTAAGCTATTCTTGACTGATGTGCTGTTGTTTGCAGAACTCAGGCGTGACTAATCCTTATGCCTTTCTATGGCTCCATACAGATTTTTAATGAAAAAGAGACAGTCTGAAAGCAAACATCTTCTGTTGTGTTCAATTTGAAAAAAAAAGTAATGTTTTGTGACATGAGTGAAAACGATATTAATTATTTATTTGTAAAATAAAGATTTTATATAAATAGCAAAACAAAAACATATAAATCATCTGTTTAACCAGTAGATGATGCACAAGCATGCCAGAAACATCCAGAGTTTCCGTTCCACTCCTGTGAATAATGCCTAAAATAATATCCTGTTTAACAATGTCTTGCCCTTGCCCTCAATTTATAATGAAAAATGTATATGAAAATACATTAATGACTTGCGGACTTGCGGACTTGCAGACTTGCATACATATTAAAACGTCCTGTCAGCAATTGCTTTACTATGATAATGGCTGCAGCTGTAGCCATGGTTCTGGTACCATTTATTCAGCTGGAGATCAGCTTGTAAAAGTGATCTGGGTGGCTTAACATCCACCTAAGCACTTTTAGAGCGCTGGTTCACGGGGTGCCCAGGACTGCAGTAAACATTTGGGACAGCTGCCCACTGAGGAGATGGAGGAACAGCCATTCCTGATCCCTTCTGTGATGAATGAACCCAGAAGCAATAATAAATTTGTCACCTTCAATTTTAGAGCTCTCTTCCCTGGCTGCTACAGCCAGGAAAGCAGCTAACTAAATACAGTCCGTGCTTGGTTAGTTGCTTTGAAGGGTCTGCCTAATGTCTCCATAAAGAGTACCTGTCAACTGAACAAAGCTATCACAAGGAGGCTTGTTTGCCACCTGGTGAAAGCAATAAAGTTAAATGAAACAAATGTAAAAAGTGCAAAAAATGTAATTAAAATAAATAAAAATAATGTAAAAAAATAAATAAAAGCATCCCTTTCCTCCCACACATACATGCAAATGCAAACTCAAATGTTCGTGGCAATACCTCACATGTGTGGGGCAATTAACATTTATTTATGCTTGCTGGCCTTACACATGCAAGATATCGCCACGAACATGGGAGTGAAAGCAATAACTCTAGGGCCCTAATTCATGATTAACTCTAAATTAATAACCTATTAAGGATTTTAAAGTGTAATCTATGGACAATTTTAGGTACTTTTAGTTTGTCACCATTTCGCAGGTGTGCGCAATTGTAAATCCGGACAAGTTTAGTATATATTGGCTTGAGACAACAAAATCTTCATTTGATAAACGGCTGTGCAAATATTTTACGGCAAATATCTAAGCAATTTCTAGCAAAAAATGCTTCAAAATTGCCCCAGACAGCAAGTGGTTGAAAAAGCCTTTATTTCATATCTAAAAACTTTCTATCTGTTGTGAAAGCATATAATTTTTTTTGTTTTTTGCTTCCAAAAGTTTTTAGATTACTGTATATACTGTATATAGAAAAAAATAATTTTGGAAGACAATATGACCTGTGTTTGCCTCTAAAGTGATTATACATTTATAAAGTAAAAAATAATAATCCAAACCATCTATTGTTTCCCTGTATGTGTTATTTTTTAGTTCCAATGACCCATAACTATTAATCAGATCATTCTGCTGAAGTCAAGTGATTATCTTTGAATGAAAGTCTTTAGTTCTGCTCAGATTCTGCTTCTGATTTACAATACAAAGTTCAGGAGGAATACACTGATCTCTTTCAGTAGGGATGGGCCGAACGGACCCCTGTTCGGTTCGCACCAGAACTTTCAAACACCACATTAAAGTGAATGGAACGCCAACATCAAAAATCAAAAGTGCCCATTTTGAAGGCTTATATGCAAGTAATTGGGCATACAATGGTTATAGGGGCCTGGGTCCTGCCCTGGGGGGACATGTATCAATAAAAAAAAGTTTGTGAAAAACTTAATTTTTAAATGAGCAGTGATTTTTTTTATTTTTAAAGTGAAAGCATAAAAATGAAAAATTCCAGGGGGCGTGGCTTGGCGCGCAAAGGAAATGGTTGCCTGAGCACGGAGCTCTGGGAGACCCGCGGCTGTTGATCCTTTCTCTGGCACTATTTTCGCACAAGAATGAGCAGACCAGGCAGGCACACCACCGGGAACTGTACACGCCGGACTTCTGCCTCATCACAATCCCGCAGCATCCCAGATATCTTCCGCAGCAAGACCTGCACCATCCGTGGAACTCCACTTAAGATGGCGCCAACACGTAGAGAGGAGGACTAGCTGAGCGAGGGCTCACAGTCGTCAATGGAAGACACGTTAAGCGTAGCGGGACATGCTAGCCATCCCCTTATCCTGGGTGATATGACAGCAATTGCAACGGACATAAAAAGTACCCTCTTCTCAGCTATCACAGACCGGAAAGCTGACCTCCTCTCACTTACTGAAAAGATGGTGGCTCTGGAAAGGGCAGAGGACAGAAGGGATAGAGTCATACGGAGACTGAAAGCCACGACAGCCTCACATTCTAACCACTTAATTGAGATTAATAGACACTTAGAAGACCTCGATAATAGAGGCAAATGTAACAATCTCAGAGTGCGGGGGATCCCAGAGACGGTCGGTGCGGACCAGATCCCCTCGCCCCTGTGGTCAATTTTTAATAACATCCTGGAAAAGCCCATAGACACCCCCATCGACTTTGTGAGGGCGCATAGGGCCTTGAGATTGAAACCCCCAGACGATGCCCCACCAAGAGACATCATTTGTTGCCTACAGAGCTTTCCTCTAAAGTAGGACATCCTAGCTCATGCCCGGAAGAATGACCAAATCCTCTTTAATGACAGCACGCTTGCTCTGTTCCAGGATTTATCTCCCATTAGTCTGCAGAACAGAAGAGAAATGTGCCCCTTGCTAGAGGTGCTACGAGATAAGGGGATCGTCTATAAATGGCATTTCCCTTTTGCACTACAGACCACATTAAGCATAAAACAACACACTTTGCGTATGCCGAATGATCTCCCTGATTTCTGTGCAAGTCTGCAAATTCCATTCACCGATCTTCCCGACTGGTACGCAGAGTTCAAGGAGCCTCCTCTGGAGCGTAGCCCGGACAGCTCGCCTCACTCTACCCCCACCAAGCCTCCTCCAAATATAAGCAAGTATGGCAAGCAACTGAATCCCAACGTGGGACGTTTGCCATACGCACCCAAACAGGCCAAACACCGGAACCAGACCTGAGGCTCCCCCCAGGATCTTAGTGGCCCATTACCCTGCTTAAGAGCCATCCTGTTCCCTGATGGCAATTGTTTTTCAGCTACATCTTTCCATATTCGTGAATGTAGTCCAGCTTCTTTATTCTGAGTTTAATCCACACCTTTTATTACGATGATCCCAGCTGGTGCCCAGTTTGACTTATACAATGTCTTGACTATAACACACTGGGATTTTCATCATTTACACTGTTGGTTTATGATATTTGAGGCTCTGGGAAATCAGGCTCAGACCAGAGACTTGCTGGTAAGCCAGTAGTTCCTCGGGGGACTGGAGACAGCAATATACACTGGACTCTGATATTCTGCTGATTTGTTTTTTTTTCTTTTTCCTGCCCCACCCCCACCCCCCGCCACGGAGCCAGAGGCGGTGGGATGAGTATACCTACCAGCCTCCATCCAATGCATTAAGAGATGGACTGCTACTTGGATGGGATGCTTAGTTACCAAGGTCATCCATGTTGCTCGTTCCTTTAAGCACCTTTGTTCACAAGAGACGGTCAGGCTTTGATTAGACTTTGAAAAGATCCAGACTCGGTTATACTCCTGATAGCTCAGAGGGACTGTATTTTGCATAGCTAGTTAGCTAGGCAGCCTTGAAGTCCTGCAGAGATTCCACATCCCAAAAAGACTTAATCAGTGGCATCGGCATCAGGGGCTTCATAGCTGGTAATCCAGGACTGATTCATTTTTATAAAAGTCAAACTGTCCACGGAGTCTGTGGACAGACGCCATCTATGATCAGTAACAAAACCTCCTGCAGCACTGAATGTCCATTCTGAAAGCACACTGAATGCAGGGCATCCCAACAACTCAATAACATACTAGGCAAGTTCTGGCCAGTGGTCTATTCTCATGACCCAGTAAGTCAGTTGATCGTCAGCTGGAAATCTCTCAATCTCTGTTTTGGCCCCAAGGTAATCATCCATCATGTGATGCAGATGCTGCCAATGGGATGTGGAAGCTGACAGCCCTGGGCAGCGTGGACTAAAAAAATTCCAAAATGCCTCACTTAGACGGAAGCATTCTCCAACGCTCCTCTCTTGACCAACAGAAGACTCAAAACAACGTTTTACATGACACTGTAACCTACTGGAGTCAAGAAAGACATTCAATAAAATCCTCTTTAACGTGTCCAAGAGATTTTATCTTCTGCACTCTCTGTGGGAACGGTATGAGTTCTGAGACCTTCCCCTTATAACGGTGGTCAAGGAGGGTTGTCAACCAGTAATCATCCTACTCCTTTATGCCAAGTATTCTTGGGTCCTTTAACCACTTCAGCCCCGGACCAATTTGCAGCCAAAGGACCAGGCCCCTTTTTGCGATTCGGCACTGCGTCGCTTTAACTGACAATTGCGCAGTCATGGGACGTGTTTTCCAAACAAAATTAGCGTCCTTTTTTCCCCACAAATAGAGCTTTCTTTTGGTGGTATTTGATCGCCCCTGGTTTATATTTTTTGCGCTATTAACAAAAATAGAAAAAAATTAAGGCAATCTCCCCCGGTGAGGCTAAATCATCACGTGGTGATCCCATCCCTTTGAATAGATACGAAAGGAACCCCTATGGTTGGGACTTTAATATAGATCACCACTCTCACCAAAGATTTTATGAAAATATCTTCAAATTTTATTAATAAATAAAATGATGTATAAATTTATTAATAAAATTTGAAGATATTTTCATAAAATCTTTGGTGAGAGTGGTGATCTATATTAAAGTCCCAACCATAGGGGTTCCTTTCGTATCTATTAACAAAAATAGAGCAACAATATTGAAAAAAATGTAATATTTTTTTACTTTTTGCTATAATAAATATCCCCAAAAAATATATAAAAAATTTTTTTTTTCCTCAGTTTAGGCCGATATGTATTCTTCTACATATTTTTGGTAAAAAAAATTGCAATTAGCAATTATTGATAGGTTTGCGCAAAAGTTATAGCGTTTACAAAATAGGGGATAGGTTTATAGCATTTTTATTAATTTCTTTTTTTTTTACTAGTAATGGCGGCGATCAGCGATTTTTTTTTGTGACTGCGACATTATGGCGGACACATCGGACATTTTTGACACATTTTTGGGACCATTGTCATTTATACAGCACTCAATGCTATTTAAATGCATTGATTCCTGTATAAATGACACTGGCAATGAAAGAGTTAACCACTAGGGGGCGGGGTGGGGTTATGGTCTGTGACGTGTGTGTTTTTTTTTTTTACATTAGGGGGCGAGGCTGACGTCTGACGTCACTGATCGGCTTTCCCGATGACAGGGAACAGCCGATTAGTGACAGGCAGTGTAGGAAGCGCGGGGAGAGGTTTGTTTACACAGACCTCTCCCCGTTCTTCAGCTCTGTGACCCGATCGCGGGACACCAGCGGCGATCGGGTCCGCTAGTCCCGCGGACGTGGTCACGGAGCTCCCGACACGGTCACGAGCGCCCCACTTAAAGGACCACGTACCGGTACGTGGTTTTGCCCAGCCGTGCCATTCCGCCGATGTATATCGGCGTGAGGCGGACGGGAAACGGTTAACAGACTTTAAAGCATGAGGTTGCCCATGCGCCTCAAATTTGCCAAGGCTTGAGAAGCAGACTCCTCGGGGTCACTCAGGATGACAGCATTTGGAACTTCCACCTCTAAGCCACGTACTACTCTCAAGGGTCTTGGGGTTGGAAAGCCATCGCTTACAGTTTGACACATGCCTTCCTCTTATTCGAAGTCTATGAAAGTGCCAGAATCCTCCTCCTCATCCTCCTCCCCTCTCTCCCCCTGTGTGTTCTGTGACATAGGAATGATGGTTTCTGATAAAGTGGGCCTTGAGAGGAAAGAAAGTCCTCCTCTTCCTCCTGCTGCTCTGCCTCCAGTGCCCTGTCCATAATGTCACGCAGAGAGTCTGGTCCAGCAGGAACACAACAGGGATTGTGTCACTAATGCATCAACTGTCACGGCTCACCATCCTTGTGGCCTCCTCAAATGGCCATTGGCGTGGGGGAAAAAAAGCAGAGGCGGACTGGTTGAAGGCCCTCTGCTGCATGTATAGTGCCTTGCAAAAGAATTCACCCCCCTTGGCATTTTTCGTGTTTTGTTGCCTCACAAACTGGAATTAACATGGATTGTTTGAAGATTTGCATCATTTAATTTACAGAACATGCCCACAACTTTGAAGATGTTTATTTTTTATTGGGAAGCAAAAAACAATTAGGACAAAATAACAGAAAAATCAATGTGCATAATTATTCACCCCCCTAAAGTCAATACTTTGTAGAGCCACCTTTTGCGGCTATGACAGCTCCAAGTCGCCTTGGATAAGTCTCTATGAGCTTGCCACATCTTACCACTGGGATTTTTGCCCATTCCTCCTTGCAAAACTGCTCCAGCTCCTTCAAGTTGGATGGTTTGCGCTTGTGAACAGCAATTTTTAAATCTGACCACAGATTTTCTATTGGATTGAGGTCTGGGCTTTGACTAGCCCATTCCAACACATTTACATGTTTCCCCTTAAACCACTCAAGTGTTGCTTTAGTAGTGTGTTTGGGGTCATTGTCCTGCTGGAAGGTGAACCTCCGCCCTAGCCTCAAATCACACACAGAGTGGTACAGGTTTTGCTCAAGAATATCCCTGTATTTAGCACCATCCATCTTTCCCTCAACTCTGACCATTTTCCCAGTCCTAACTGCTGAAAAACATCCCGACAGCATGATGCTGCCACCACCATGTTTCACTGTGGGGATGGTGCTCTTTGGGTGAAGTGATGTGTTGAGTTTGCGCCAGACATAGTGCTTTCTTTGATAGCCAAAAAATGTATTTTTAGTCTCATCAGACCAGAGCACCTTCCTCCATACATTTTGGGAGTCTCCCAGATGCCTTTTCAAAACGTGCCATTTTATTTTTTGCTGAAAGTAATGGCTTTCTTCTGGCGACTCTGCCATAAAGCCTGTCCCCAGGGAAGAAGGGGTCTTTATTGCCAGGGGAGATGATGGGGCCCTATCCCCAGGGGGGATGATGGACGGCCCTGTCCCCAGGGGAGATGATGGATGACCCTGTCCCCAGGGGAGATGATGGGCGGCCCTGTCCCCAGGGGAGATGATGGGGGCCCTGTCCTCAAAGGGGAAGTGGTCCCTGTCCCCAGGTGAGATGATGGGGCCCACGTCCCAAGGGGAGATGATGAGCGGCCTTGTCCCCAGAGGAGATGATGGGCAGCCCCATCCCCAGGGGAGATGATGGGCGGCACTGTCCCCAGGGGAGGTGATGGGGGCCCCTGTAACCAGGGGAGATGATAGGGGACCTTGTCCCCAGGAAAGATGGTAGGAGCCCTGTCCCCAAGTGAGAAGCGGTCCCTGACCGCAGGGGAGATGGGGTTCCCGTCCCCAGAAAAGATGAGGTAGCCATCCCCAGGGAAGATGGTGGGGGCATCTCCCCTGGGGTCAGGGCCCCCACCATCTTCCCAGGGGATGGGAACCCCTTCTCCCCTGTGGAAAGGGACCCATTCTCACTTGGGGACAGGGCCCCCATCATCTACCTTGACAGCAGGGACCCCTTCTTCTCTGGAGACAGGACCCCCACAATCTTCCCTGGGGATGGGTACAACATCTTTTCTGGGGACGGGAACCCCATCGCCCCCGCAGATAGGGACACCTTCTCATTTGGGGACAGGGACCCCTTCTCACTTGAGGACAAGACCCCCATCATCTCCCCTGGGAACAGGGCCCCTATCATCTCCCCTGGCATCAGGGACCCCTTCTTCTCTGGGGACGGGGGCCCCTACCATCTTCCCTGTGGATGGGAACCCCTTCTGACTTGGGGACAAGGGCCCCTTCTCCCCTAGGGACAGAGACCCCATCTCCCTTGAGGACAGGGCCCCCATAATCTCCCCTGGCAACGGGGACCCCTTCTTCTCCTCTGGAGACAGGGCCCCCACCATCTCCCTGGGGATGGGGACACCATCTTTTATGCGGACAGGGGCTCCTCCTCACTTGGGATCAGGGCCCCCATCATCTCCCCTGGGGACAGGGACCCCCTTCTCACCTGGGGGCAGGGACCTCATCTCACCTAGGGACCCCATCTTCCCTGGGCACCAGGACCCCATCTCCAGACCATGCTGGCTGGCAGGGCTGGTGTCAGCCATCTTAGGGTGCCAGGATGGGGGAGGAGGCAGTAAAATCCAAAGAAGAGATTAATTCCTTTATATGCAGCCGTCCCCCCTCTCCTCCTATCCTGTTTTCTTCCACTGTCCCCCGTGTGCTCTCCAGCCCCTGTGTGACCCCCCTCTTTCAGGATGGAGAATGGGGAATGGGCTGGTAAATGTGCCATTTTCCGGCCCCTTCTTTTTCTGAATGGAGAGTCAGTGATCTGTACCGATCTGTCCATTCATAACTGTGCCATAGTAAACCGTGTTTTCTGTGCTTCAGTTTAGGAATTGACAGGAAGTTCTGTACAGAGCTACTGTATTCCTGTCCATTAATTCTGTGCAGCTGAGGTTGCAGAGATGGAGATTGAGGGCTGTGTCATCAGTCTCCTTCTCTGTCTCAAAGGTGGAACATGAGAGATCTGTTTAGACCCCTGATATTTCACCAAAGCCCCCCAACGGGGTTCCTAAAAAAAACTGGAAAACATAATAACAAAAAAATTGTAAAAAAAAATACTAATACCAGTGGCTAAACTACAGGGCTCACAAAGGTCATTCTTGCAACCCGGCCCTGGAGTTCCACCCCCGGGATTGAAGGGAAGGGCCCCGGCTGGGGGTCAGGGGGGCTCTTGATGGTTTCTTGCACCGGGGGCACTGAAGGTTCTAGATACGCAAACTGATGGGGAGCACACTGTCATTCTCTGTATATCAGCACTCTGTGTACAGATCTCAGAGTGATCACCTCCTGCTTATATGGAGATCCTAAACAGTCAGGTCTGCTCATCCTCTGCCACTGTCCCAGTGTGCCCGCCTGTGATTGACATCCCCGGCCACCCAGGGCACTGCTGAAGGGGTCGGGAGGTCCCAGCTCAGTCCAGTGCTGATCCTCAGCCATGGTGAGCAAGGCGGTCTTCATTCTGCAATGGTACTGCTCATGATCAGCTTCTCTAACGGCTATCTCCCACCAGGAGCTCTTCCCCCAACATGGAGTCATGGTTGTCCTACTGCTGCCCAACGGAGATGAGACCTCTGAGGGGGTGAAACTTGCACAGCCCTTTCTCTTCTATGAGGCTGAGTTCAAGGAGCTTTATGTGAGTACAGCACTGATAGAGACAGAGCAGTGACACCAGCACTAAGAGAGACAGAGCACTGACACCACTAAGATAAAGGACACTGACTCCAGCACCAAGATAGAGAGCATTGACACCACCACCGAGATAGGACACTGACTCCAGCACCAAGACAGAGTGCACTGAGAAAGAGTGCCATGACACCAGCACTGAGATGGAGAACACTGACACCAGCACTAAGAGCATGCCAGCACTGACAGCATCACTGAGGACACGGAGATAGAGCACCCTGACACCAGCATGAGATAGAGGACACTGACACCAGCTCCAAAATACACTGTACTAAAATAGAGTGCTCCAACACCAGCACTGAGAGCACACGGACGCCAGTGCTGAGAAAGTGCACTGACGCCAGCGTTGAGAGGAAACTGACACCAGCACTTTAAGATTCTTAATATATGCAGTTTATACATTTCATTTTTATCACTTTAATTATTTTTTCCATTACGGGCATGAGTGGGGCCTCATATCTAAGTTTTGCCTCACAAAGCCTAGAGCCGCCTCTGTCGGCCTCCTTGGGAGTGTGCCGCCTCACCTTCAGTTTCCTCCTCTGCTCTATCTGGCACCCAAGTCGCATCAGTGACTTCATCATCATCATCATCTCCATCTCCTCCATCTTCATCATTACCACTGGAGACAACTTGACAATACGCTGTGGCTTGGGGAACAGGAATGCCAATTTGTCTACCAGTGTTCCTCCCTCTCTCTAGGCTCATGTTCCTGTCATCCTCAACCTCAGAACCAACATCTGAATCCAGTAATGGCTGGGCATCCTCAAGGGGCAGGTGGCTGACGCTGTGGTCAAATAACTCAGCTGACTCCTCAATGGCTGATGTTGGGGCTATGGCAGGAATAGATGTGGACAAGGAGGCAGGTTTATCCACTCTGGCAACTGCAGGGGACTGCACACTTGTCTCTGCTTGCGTGACAGAGGATGAGGGAGGTTTAGTAAGCCAGTCCACCCCCTTTTCTGTATGCTGTGGCTGGATAGCATGGGCAAACTCACTAAACAGAGGAAATGATGCCCTGCTCGAGGACTGACCACCATGTCCACCTTTGCCTGTGAACACATTTATTGCTGGCCCCCTTACAGTGACAAGGGAGCATGTACCTCTCCTTGTTGTCCTTCCAGACATAATTGGGGGGGAAGGGGTGGTGCTTATAAGCAAATGTATAGAAGAAGTTGAAATCTGTAGGTAGATGCAATTAATCAATGTAAATAGGTTTTGGTGCACTTTAATTTGAGTACTCACACTACACAGACACACTCCACGGATACACTATAATATACTGCAACATAATGCGCCAAACGTACAGTAACACACAGAACTATATGGCGTCAAACTGGCAGTAACGCACACAAAACAATATGGCATTAAACTGGCAGTAACGCACACAGAAATATATGGTGTTAAACTGGCAGTAACGCACACAGAACTATATGACGTTAAACTGGCAGTAACGCACACAAAACGATATGGTGTTAAAACTGGCAGTTACGCACACAAAACTATATGGCATTAAACTGGCCGTAACGCACACAGAAATAAATGGTGTTACACTGGCAGTAATGAACAAAACTATATGGCGTTAAACTGGCAGTAACGCACACAGAACTATATGGCGTTAATCTAGCAGTAATGCACACAAAACTAAATGGCATTAAACTGGCAGTAATGCTCACAAAAATGTATGGCGTTAAACTGGCAGTAACGCACAAAACTATGTGGTGTTAAACTGGCAGTAACACACACAGACGTAAATGGCGTTAACCTGGCAGTAACACAATCAAATAGACGTGTTCAACCGTCACTACACTTTTTTGACACAGTCTCACTACACTACACTGAAACTATCTGAGCTGTCCCAACTCTACACTAATTTATGTGTGAATGACACGGTCTCATTACACTACAGTGAAAATATCTGAGTTGTCCCAACTCTACACTAATGTATGTATGAATGACATTAATACACTATCTGAGCTGTCCCTACTCTAGTTGCACACTATGTAAAGCTGAATTATGGTCCTCCTCACTACACTCACACTATCCCTAGACTGACACTAAACTAATATTTTACACTGACAATTGAAGCAAAATAGTACAGTATAGCACACTAACTAACTAATAGCACTGAACAGAGCCCTGTTCTATCTGTTTCCATGCTGAAATCACACTGAAAATGGCTGCCATTGAAAGAATACTTTATACTGTGGGGCAGGAATGAGCCATGATTGGATAAAGTCATGATGGCAGTGTCCAATCATGACTCTGTGCCCTGATTGGCTGAAGCTTTCACTGCTTCAGCCAATCAGGGCTTGCAATGCACTGTCCAGCGCTGCAATGCATTGTGGTCGGTTAGGGGGAAATTATGCTTGGGCCGAACCGTACGCCCATCCCTAGTGTTCAGTATGGATTCTTTGTAAACTTACATACTAGACATGTACGATTTGTACGAATTCGTATGAATTTTTCGAAATTCGTACGAATTTATGAATCCGTAGTACGAATTTTTTCGAATACAGATTCCGTACGGAATACGAAATTCCGTTTACGAATTTCGTCGCCAAATTATTCGAATCCGACTACCAAATATCGAATTTCAACTAATATGAAAGAAATTATTATAGCGGATATAACGAATGATTCGAATGATTCGTAAAACAAAGTGTCATTTTTGCAGGAAAAATTCCGTTTACAAATTTCAACTCCAAATTGTTCGAATCAAACTACCAATATCGAATTTCAACTAATTCGAAAGAAATTATTATAGCGGATATAACGAATGATTCGAATGAATTTGAATGATTCGAATGACAAAGTGTCATTTTTGCAGGAAAAATTACGTTATAGCGGATATAACGAATGATTCGAATATTGCCGGCTAATGAATTGTCGGCTCCGTGAAACAGAGAACAGTCATTCATTGATAAAAAAAAAAAAAGCGTGGGGGTCCCCCCAAATTCAATAACCAGGCCCTTCAGGTCTGGTATGGATATTAAGGGGAACCCCAGCCAAAAAAAATAAAAACTGGCGTGGGGTCCCCCTAAATATCCATACCAGACCATTCAGGTCTGGGATGGATTTTAAGGGGAACCCCGGCCAAAAAAAAAATGGCGTGGGGTCCCCCTCAAAATCCATACCAGACCCTTTATCCGAGCACGCAATCTGGCAGGCCGCAGGAAAAGAGGGGGGACGAGAGCGCCCCCCCTCCCTCCTGAACCGGACCAGGCCCCCCAAAGCACCTTGTCACCATGTTGATGAGGACAAGGGCTTCATCCCCACAACCCTGGCCATTGGTTGTGGGGGTCTGCGGGCGGGGGGCTTATCGGAATCTGGAAGCCCCCTTTAACAAGGGGACCCCCAGATCCCGGCCCCCTCTGTGTGAAATGGTAAGGGGGTACAAAAGTACCCCTACCATTTCACCAAAAAAGTGTCAAAAATTGTAAAAATGACAGGAGACGGTCTTTGACAATTCCTTTATTAAAATCTTCTTTCATCTTCTTTTTTCTGGTCTTCCTTTCTTCATCCTTCAGTTTCTTCATCTTCTCCTTCCGGCATCTTCTTCCATCTTCTTCTTCCTCCGATCCGCTTCTTCTTCCTCCGGTCTTCTCGTCCGGCATCTTCTTCCATGGCGTCAGCGTCTGTTCTTCTGTCGGGCCGCTCCTCGCAATGGGAGGCTCCCGCTGTGTGAGGCTTCGCTCCGGCTGACAGGTCTTTTATAACGGAGGGCACCTGGTGACCCCGCCCCCCTCTGACGCACAAGGACGTCGTGGGGACTTCCCTATGGCTTTCCCCATGACGTCAGAGGGGGGCGGGGTCACCAGGTGCCCTCCGTTATAAAAGACCTGTCAGACGCAGCAAAGCCTCACACAGCGGGAGCCTCCCATTGCGAGGAGCGGCCCGAGAAGAGACGCCGACGCCATGGAAGAAGATGCTGGACAAGAAGGACGAGATGACCAGAGCAAGAAGAAGCGGATCGGAGGAAGAAGAAGATGGAAGAAGAAGATGGAAGAAGATGCTGGAAGGAGAAGATGAAGAAACCGAAGGATGAAGAAAGGAAGAAGGAAGAGCAGAAGAAAGAAGATTTTAATAAAGGAATTGTCAAAGACCGTCTCCTGTCATTTTTACCATTTTTGTCACCTTTTTTTGGTGAAATGGTAGGGGTACTTTTGTACCCCCTTACCATTTCACACAGGGGGGTCGGGATCTGGGGGTCCCCTTGTTAAAGGGGGCTTCCAAATTCCGATAATCCCCCCGCCCACAGACCCCCACAACCAATGGCCAGGGTTGTGGGAATGAGGCCCTTGTCCTCATCAACATGGGGACAAGGTGCTTTGGGGGGTCACAGACCCCCAAAGCACCCTCCCAATGTTGAGGGCATGTGGCCTGGTACAGTTCAGGAGGGAGTGGGGGCCGCTCTCGTCCCCCCCTCTTTTCCTGCGGCCTGCCAGGTTGCGTGCTCGGATAAGGGTCTGGTATGGATTTTGAGGGGGACCCCACGCCATTTTTTTTGCCCGGGGTTCCCCTTAAAATCCATCCCAGACCTGAAGGGTCTGGTATGGATATTTGGGGGACCCCTATGTAATTTTTTTTTTTTAAATTTGAAGTGGGGTTCCCCTTAATATCCATAGCAGACATGAAGGGCCTGGTTATTGAATTTGGGGGGACCCCCACGCTTTTTTTTTATCAATGACTTTCAATGAATGACTGTTCTCTGTGTTACGGAGCCGACAATTCATTTGCCGGCAATAGCCGCAAGTGATTTTAAATAGCTTTTTTTCCTGCAAAAATGACACAGTTCTCGATATTAGATATACTGAATCTCAAATTCATTCAAATCATTCAAAGCATTTGTTATATCCGCTATTATAATTTCTTTCATATTAGTTGAAATTAGATATTTGGTAGTGGTTGTTGGATTCGAATTGTTCTCTGTGTTACGGGAACCGGCAATTAGCCGCAAGTGATTTTATTTAAAATCACTCGCAGCTAATGAACTGTCGGCTCCGTAACACAGAGAACAATTCGAATCCAACTACCAAATATCTAATTTCAACTAATATGAAAGAAATTATAATAGCGAATATAACAAATGCTTCGAATGATTCGAATTAATTTGAGATTCAGTATATCTAATATAGAGAGCTGTCCCTGCACAGTGTAATTTTTGCAGGAAAAAAAGCTATTTAAAATCACTCGCGGCTAATGAATTGTCGGCTCTGTAACACAGAGAACAGTCATTCATTGAAAGTCATTGATAAAAAAAAAGCGTGGGGGTCCCCCCAAATTCAATAACCAGGCCCTTCAGGTCTGCTATGGATATTAAGGGGAACCCCACTTCAAATTAAAAAAAAATGACGTAGGGGTATATATATATATATATATATATATATATATACCATTATCAATACATTTATGTTTTTTTTTCTTTTTTATAAGTGATAACAACCTCTGTTCACAGCTGCATAAGGGGCTTAGAGAGGTGAGGGTGGAGAAGCAACAGTACATTTGACCTTCTCAGTGAATGGCTGGGCAGAGGGGTGTGTCAGCCCAAGTCTGATTCTTGGAAGACAGGAAGGCTGTTCTTCTAGCACAGCCAGATAACTGACCACATTGAGATGACGTGCTTCCATGCCTAACATTGTCAGTTTGAAATAACAAAGCAGGGTGACTGGCAGGATCACCAGGTTTTTCACACAAAGGAAGCAATGGGATACTTTTTAACACAAGCACATGGTACAACAGACATATATCAGAAATATGAAATGTTGGGGTAACATTATAAGTGTTTTGTGTTAAGGCAGCCATTTAATTTTGAATGTGCTGCCAGTGCACAAAAAAGATTTATATGGATCAATTGTTCCAACACAGTGCACCACAATGCGTGGTAGTAAGTTATTGTGTTATGTGATTACCTTAGTGTGTTAGGGTGGCAATCAAATGAAAGTTACCACAGCGTGCATTCATGTACATTACGCAATGCAAGTGTTACAATGCATATACCCACAGTTTTAATGTTATAAATAAAGTGGTGTTCACATCTCTGTGCTTTGGATTTGGAAAATATTACCTGTCTGATTTTTTTTCTGCTCTATGACATTGTGACATCCATAGTCTATGGCAAAACATGAAAATGCATCATTTCATTGTCAGCTTTATCAAGAAAACTGCTGACTGGTAAATATGAAAACAATCTTAAAAGGAAGAAAAACACATTTTAGTGAGCTTTATCACATGTGTGGAATTGCAAGACTATGCATTACAGTTCACATGCAATTTGCAAATAAATTGTAGCTGAATTGCAGATGCAAAGGCGTGAATAGGTCCTTAGTGCTATTTGCCTTTGTGTTTGTGTTTCTTTTGTTGTGTGCAATTAAACATAATTTTTTTACTCCGGCTTTGATATTTTTTTTTTTTGCTGTTTTTTCTGTGAAAAAAATAAATAAGGGACAATTTATTTGGCCCATGAACAAGTCCGGGGTAGTTGAAAGCACCTTCTGTAACCCTCAGGAGCAATTTAAAGCCTTTTTTCCCCTAACACCCCCCCCCCCCCCCCCCCAATAACCTACTTATCTTACTTTCACCTTCCTATGCCAAAAAGATGATGATGACCATCTGCATCTGCACATAGAGAGGCTGTCTTCACATCTCAGTGACACAATTAATTTATTGACTATACTTGATAATCCTCTTAATGCCGACACGTCCCTGCCCTTCTGATGCCAGGAGGAGGGGGCGGGGTTTCTGATCATGTGACCACCGTGATTGGCTGTCACAGCGATCACATGATTAGAAAGCTCTCAATCGCAAGTAGAGATCGGGAGCTTTCCGTTAGCTGCTGGTAACTGTCCCAGGAGCACCCTCTTGGCAAAGCTCTGTTTACATTCTGGTATGCATACAGTGGTGTGAAAAAGTGTTTGCCCCCTTCCTCATTTCCTGTTCCTTTGCATGTTTGTCACACTTAAGTGTTTGGGAACATCAAACCAATTTAAACAATAGTCAAGGACAACACAAGTAAACACAAAATGCAATTTGTAAATGAAGGTGTTTATTATTAAAGGTGAAAAAAAATCCAAACCATCATGGCCCTGTGTGAAAAAGTGATTGCCCCCTAAACCTAATAACTGGTTGGGCCACCCTTAGCAGCAACAACTGCAACCAAGCGTTTGCGATAACGTGCAATGAGGCTTTTACAGCGTCCTGGAGGAATTTTGGCCCACTCATCTTTGCAGAATTGTCCTAATTCAGTTACATTAGAGGGTTTTCGAGCATGAACGGCCTTTTTAAGGTCATACCACAACATCTCAATAGGATTCAGGTCAGGACTTTGGCTAGGCCACTCCAAAGTCTTCATTTTGTTTTTCTTCAGCCATTCGGTGGTGGACTTGCTGGTGTGTTTAGGATCATTGTCCTGCTGCAGAACCCAAGTTCGTTTCAGCTTGAGTACACGAACAGATGGTCGGACATTCTCCTTCAGGATCTCTTGGTAGACAGCAGAATTCATAGTTCCTTTTATCACGGCAAGTCTTCCAGGTCCTGAAGCAGCAAAACAGCCCCAGACCATCACACTACCACCACCATATTTTACTGTTGGTATAATGTTCTTTTTCTAAAATGCAGTGTTCCTTCTACGCCATATATACTTGGACACACACCTTCCAAAGAGTTCCACTTTTGTCTCATCGGTCCACAGAATGTTGTCCCAAAAGTCTTGGGGATCATCAAGGTGTTGTGGAGAAATTGAGACGAGCTTTGATGTTCTTTTTGCTCAGCAGTGGTTTTCTCCTTGGAACTCTGCCATGCAGGCCATTTTTGCCCAGTCTTTTCCTGATGGTGGAGGCATGAACGCTGACCTTAACTGAGGCAAGTGAGGCCTGCAGTTCCTTGGACGTTGTTGTGGGGTCTTTTGTGACCTCTTGGATGAGTCGTCGCTGCGCTCTTGGGGTAATTTTGGGCGGCCGGCCACTCCTGGGAAGGTTCACCACTGTTCCATGTCTTCGCCATTTGTGGATAATGGCTCTCACTGTGGTTCGCTGGATTCCCAAAGCTTTGGAAATGGCTTTATAACCCTTTCCAGACTGATAGATCTCAATTACTTTCTTTCTCAATTATTCCTGAATTTCTTTGGGTCTCGGCATGATGTGTAGCTTTTAAGGATCTTCTGGTGGACCTTACTGTGTCAAGCAGCTCCTATTTAAGTGATGCCTTGATTGTGAACAGGTGTGGCAATAATCAGGCCTGGGTGTGGCTAGAGATATTGAACTCAGGTGTGGACAACCACAGTTATAGTATGTTTTAACAAGGGGGGCAATCACTTTTTCACACAGGGCCATGATGGTTTGGATTTTTTTTCACCTTTAATAATAAACACCTTCATTTACAAATTGCATTTTGTGTTTACTTGTGTTGTCCTTGACTATTGTTTAAATTGGTTTGATGTTCCGAAACACTTAAGTGTGACAAACATGCAAAGGAACAGGAAATGAGGAAGGGGGCAAACACTTTTTCACACCACTGTATATGTGGCCACACAGCGTTAAGGCCCACCCACCGAGAGGCCGCATATATGCGTACCACAAGCGTGATGGGGTTAAGTATTCTTTACAAGGCTCTAGTTGTCTCTATGGATTTTAAAACTTTATATTTTAATATATATATTTGGAAATAGTGAAAGTCTTGTTGCATGAAGTGAGCACCGAGTGGAATGAAAATAACTGATTTAATTTTTAAATGTTGTACTTTGCCATTATACACAATGCATATACATTTAATTGACCACCTACAGGTGCAGCATGTGGCAATAAGGTTGATGTGTGCCCAATCATATTTGAATCTGTAACCATAATATGGTCTGAAACTAGGTAACAATTACAGGACTTTCTGGGATTTCTAAAGTCCTACAATCAATTTTTTATGGCTACATCTGATTTACATCAATTGCCCTTCCTAGATCTAACAATTGTAAAAGAACGCAATGACACTATTGAAAGTGGGCTATATAGAAAATCAGCCACTGGTAACAGCATTTTACGTGCTCATAATTTTTAACCAAGAAAACTGATAGACAGTATCCCTATTGGGTAGTGTTTGTGTTGAAAACTCAATTGCACCAAAGATTGTGATTTCATACAAGAAGCTAACAAATTAAAGGATTGCCTATTAGCAAGGGGTTATAGCAAAAAGTCACTTAAACATGCTTACAGATGAGTCAAAAAATAGCCCCAGGCTTTAAAGCTAGTAAGCGTGAAAAAATAAAAAACATAACATAAGTAATCAGTGCTGAGCCACTTTTAATCATTTACAAAAAAAAAAAACACCCGTGAGGTAGGCATTCACGTGGATCATTGAAATGAGGGGGGGGGGTGTGTCCACTGAAAATGTATTTCCATTAATAAGGATATCCTAGAAATTTTGTTAACAGCTAGACAAATGGTGTAACCTACTTATTGGTGTGTCCTTGTAGAGCTTTTTAGAAAGGGAAGACTATACGGTCCCTAAGGAAGAGGATCTATGACTATACTTACGCTATACAGAATGGTAACTTACAAACACCCATATTTAGGCACTTTGCGTTTTATCACAATTCTAAAAAAGATGGTCTTTTATTTAAAGCTTTAGAGTTAATCTGAATCCTGGGCAGGGGGGAGACATATCAATAAAGTTATCTTTAAGCTAAATGATCTTTCAACTAAAGGCAATGATACCACCAGGCCTTAATGTACATCATAGATTTACTCAGTTTTTGTAATTTTAAATATGGAGATTCACTCTAAAATCATAGTTTTGAACAAATTAAGTTTTTCTGTCTTTCTTACCCTTTCTTTAAAACTTCCCTTTGCCATCCCAGCATGAAGTGCACATAAACCTTGCCGGAAGTGGTGGGGCCCAGGAACCAGAAATGATGCTTCCGATGGGTGGACTGGAATAGGTGGCGGACATGGGTGGAATTTGAGTTCCCCATTGTTCCCTACATTGAAGGTGTGTCCTGGTACACAAGACTCAAGACTCTACTATTGTTACCTGGGGAACTATTGTTCCCCAGGTAACATCATGGTCATACTCTATAAGAGCAACATGTTCAGATATTGAGATATTGTTCAATCATTCCTGTTGGAAATCTGGTGTATTTGCCAGGCTGCAAACTTATGCAGAATGAGCAGAAATATAGCTGAGACAAAAACTTCTGTCATTTTCCCTTTTTTTAGTGAAGGATGAATCTATAGATGTGTATTCTTGTGTATATAATTATACATATTGATATCATTTTGACAATTCATTTTGTATTGATTGAATATTTTCATCCTTTCAGATTGTGTCATCCTTATCAGTCACATATGGCTTTTGATACATATCTATTGTTACACCACAGATAACTTCTTGGCCCCAATGAAGAGGAGGGTTTCATGAAATTTCTACACTTTATGAATGTATGACTGCTTTGGAATTTTATAAAGGGGGAATGGCTATATATAAAATGGGCTGACACATTAACCACTTACTTCTGAATCCCCTGCAAATTATTACTTAGTACCAGAGTACTGATAGCAACAAAATTGAGTACCATACCTGATGCGTGTCAGTGCAGCTGAATAAATATTGAAGTACTAGTATACTTTATAGTGATGGTGATCTCCCATAAGATACCATATATTGTCTCACACCAGTCTCTGGGATTTAATTGCCAACACTTATAGTATCAAAATATACTTGAAAGAAAAAATTACAAAAATACTTTCTGTGAAGGATTTTTTAATCAACTGTAAGTATTTTTGTAATTTTTTCTTTCAAGTATGTTTTGATACGATAAATGTTGACAATTAAATCCCAGAGACTTGTGTGAGACAATATATGGTATCTGATTGGGAGATCACTATCACTATAAGGTATACTAGCACTTCAATATTTATTCAGTCCTGGTAAAGACAACAGGCAGCCACACTGACACACATCAGGTATGGTCCTCCTTTGTTGCTATCCGTACTCTGGTACTAAGTAATAATTTGTAGGGGATTCAGAAGCAAGTGCTTGTAAATACAAAGTGATTGAAATAGACTAACAAATTAGCAGCACCGAAATAAAAAAAGGGGGAAAAGGTATTTTTACGGGGAAAAAAGCATGGGAATTATATACATTGTTTTATCAAAGTAAATATAATTTATTTCATCTATGATAAATTATTTTCTTGGGTCATTTTAAAGTAAGTCCATCTATAAACTGCTACTAGATTCAGTAAGCCAAACAATATGGGCAGTAGCAGTACACTGTACAAGGGTATTGAAAGGATAAAAGAAGACTTATGCCCAACAGGTTATATCAGCATTCATTCTGTAACAGCAGTTGACAGAAGTTGACAAAAGTGACAGAAATGAAACATTTTCTCTGTGCTGTGAAATCGCTTCAAGGAAATGCATTGGGAGATTTATTTCCCCAAATTTTACATTGTTCTCTGGTAATGGCACAAACAAAACAGCTTTTCTACATAAACTAAAAACAGCTATTTTTATTGAAAGTAGCAGGATAATAATATAACAATTAAGATTGCTGACACTGGCAGGGAAAGGGTTAACACTAGGGGTCGATCAAGGCGTTAAGTGTGCCCTGGGTGTGTTCTAACTGTTGGGGGGATGGGCTACCAGGGACATGACAGAGATAGCTGTTCCTGATCAATGGGAACAGAAGATCTCTGACATGTGATCGGGGAGGTTGGATGACTCGGCAAGCAGCACTTCTGGTGCCTCGCTCTGCTTTCTGGAACCTTGGAGAAGCTTTCAGAAGTAGATGGTGGAGTTTAGGAGGAGCTGCTTGGAGTAATGATAAGGGCCCAGCCAATCCCCTGCAAAGTGCACTGGCAGGGGGTAGGTACCTCATAGATACTCATGGGTCATGCCAGCAGGTGGAAGATGAAGAAGGAGTGCTGAGGAGTCTGTTGGTGGCCCTTGAGGCCTTGAGGGTGCCCTCTAATCTGGGGGGATAACCTCAGGCCTGGGGGGGTTGGGGTGCTGGAGGGACCCTCTACAACACATGGAGGATATCCTTTCTGGCGGCACAGGAGCAAGGAGAGGACAGCAGAAGCAGGTCAGCACATCCAGGAGTTCTCCAGGAGAGTCATCCGAGTGGGCTGGTGAGTGATCAGTCTGGGAGGACTGTGGTGTCAGTCTGGGAGGACTATGGAGAAGTAGCCAGGTGGGCTAGTGAAAGGGGCAGCTGCAGCCAGGCGGGCTGGCAGTGCCTGAAGAGGTGGGGCTGGGAGCAGTAGCCAAAGGGATGTAAGGTGGGCATTGACTTTTTGCTACACACTAAAGGGGCCTTGGGTTCCTGCATGCAAAGGGCTATTGCTTAAAAAGAGTGTTTTTGTCAGATTAACCATCAGTGTGCCAGCTGAAGATCTGCAAGCAAACTAGTGCTGGAAGAAGAGAAGGAGTATATATGGATTGCATATAGGAGAGTTCTCCCTGAAGTTGTCTGAAGTCAAATGGGCATCCCATAATACCCCTACGCCTCATCCAAGTTTTATCCCCTCAATAAAATACAAAAAAACAAAGCACAGGGCTGTTTTCTGACTGTGCCTGTGGAGATCCGATGTGCCTGGCTGTACAGGGTGGGGGATCCTAGTTCACCAGCGGCTCCTACGTGGGGTTTGCTACACAGCATTCTTCCTCATTGGCTCACTGACTTTGATTGGCAGCAGCAGGATCCGATGGTGCTTTGCTGCTGTCTCAGCCAATGAGGAGGGAGAGTCCCCGACAGCCGAGTCTCTTGTGCAACATCGTTGAATTGAGATGGGGCTCAGGTAAATATTAGGGGCTGAGGGGAGGCTGCTGCACACAAAAGGCTTTTTATTTTTATGCACAGAATGTATTAAGATAAAATAGCCTTCAGACTTTACAATCACTTTAATATAATAGAAAACTGTTAAGTTTGCTTATCCCTACTTGTGACCATTCGCTGATATCATACTAATCACATAACAAAGAGCAACACTGATGGGTTCTTGGCCTTTTCAAAAGAATTTGATAATTAACTAACTTTATTTCTTCCTGTGTCCCTTGTATCAGAGACAAAACTAGTCTTTATTAAATTAGTCTTGAGGTTTGTTGAAGTTGAATCCCTTCGTTATAATTATACTTTACTATATAGGCCACAATCACATGAGGCGTACATAACCGTATGCCTGTATAAGGCCGTGTTTACTCACATGGGGAAGCACAGGTGTTCCATGCATCCCTGTGCAGGCAGTCCTATTGCTGTCAATTGGGATAAATCAGTTGCATGGTGCACAGCCCTGAACGCACCCTGGGTGCAATGACTGTTTGCTTTGCCACATTTAAGAAGGCAAGATCATATATTTAAATTCATTCATGAAGATTATCTTTTTTACATAGGGGTATTTTCAGGTTGACTTCACTTTATACTCACTGATCAGCTGAGCAGCGAACCAACTGTGACCTCCTTCACAGAGTAAATGACATTACATTGCTAACTTAGGGGTTTCTGCCTCGAGAATTTCATCTCATTTGGCCTAAAAATGAGCAGCTGACAGGAACAAAAAGTATGCAATAAAACAGGATATGATTCCGCAGTAGATGCGGCAGGGTAATACAATATTGTTTTGTTCAGATTAAAAGGGGATTTTCGCCTGTTATTGTTGAGCAGAATGCAATTGTGGCAAAACACCAGTTAGAAGTTTATACAGTCATTATATCTTGATGTTAGAATACACTGTAAAGTGTAAGTATATGTTTTCACAGTTTTCTGCACCTTATTTTATCGACATTCTAGCTTTAACAGCTAAATACAGATGAAATAAACAAAACAGAACTGTTTTACTTAACAAAGAATTTGTGTTTGCATGGCTCTGACAGACAGCAGAACCATCCCAGAGACCAGAACCTTTTCTCTGCAGCAATTAAAAAGGACCCAACCCTGTGTCGCCATCCCAATACCACCATTTTAGAAAATATCCATGATAGTGTGCATGAGTGAGATTAATCGCACAAATCCAGGTGCTTCGTCTTGCGCATGCATCATATGACAGTACAGGCATCTGTTGTCCAAAAAAAAGTATCCTCCTGGAGATCTTGCAAAGATCCTTTTTTTCCCCAGCAAATGAATGCAATTTCCACTGCCCATGTGCAAAATGAGGTGCATGACATTATGCGAATATTCCCTAGTTTAGTTACAAGATTTCCCTGAAGGAAATGGTGATGTTGCCTTCCCAGAGGGTAACTGTGCGGGCGGGGATACGTCATCACCACCTTAAAGCTGGAGTTCCGCAGTTTTTTTTTTAAAGTCAGCAGCTACAAATACTGCAGCTGCTGACTTTTAAATTATAGACACTTACCCGTCCAGCTTGCCCGCGATGTCGGCACCCGAAGCCGAAGCCAACCTCTTGGCTCTCGGGTGCTGCTGCCACCATCTTCGGTATAGGAATAAGGAAGTGAAGCCTTGCGGCTTCACTTCATGGTTCCCTACTGCGCATGCGCGAGTCGCACTGCGCAATAAGGACGGTCCCTGCTGTCTCTGGGATCCGTGTGTTTTCCCTGTTTGAATTTTTTAAAGTCAGCAGCTACAAATACTGCAGCTGCTGACTTTTAAAATATGGACACTTACCCATACAGCGCGCCCGCGATGTCGACACCCGAAGCCGAAGCCAATCTCTCGGCTCTCGGGTGCTGCTGCCGCCATTTTCAGTATGGGAATCAGGAAGTAAAGCATTGCGGCTTCACTTCCCGGTTCCCCACTGCAAAAGCGTGAGTCGCGCTGTGCAATTAGGATGGTCCCTGCTGTCTCTGGGATCCGTGTATTTCCCCGCAGACAGCGGGGCCCCACAGGAAGTGGCGGAAATACCCACAGATTCTGCGGATATCTATGCCCGGAAGTGGGTGCAGATACCTGTATTATACAGGTATCTGTAACCCCCTCCCCCTTGAAAGGTGCCAATTGTGGCACCGGAGGGGGGGATGGTTCCGATGAGCAGAAGTTACACTTTAAAGTGGAACTCTGCTTTAAGGCAAATTAGAAAGTGTAAGACAAAAAATTAAGTAAAGTTAAAAAAAAAATTAAGCATTGAGCTATTTCACATTAGCATACAGAGATACATACTAATATTAAGTTTAAAGAAATGAGGGAAAAGTGAACTTTAGGTAATACAACTAGGTCTTTTTCATCCCTGCTGTAAAGGGGACTGCAGAAAGATGATACCAAGTCAGATTGAAGTACCTTTACTTTTTTAGCACCCTCTAGTGTGGGCTAGAAGTAGTGTTATGCCCCGTACACACGGTCGGAAAATCCGACCACAAAAGCCATCAGATTTTTTTCGACGGATTATGTCCGACACTGGTGTTGCATACACACGGTCGGACAAAGTTGTCGGAAAATCCGATCATTCTGAACGTGGTGACGTTTGTTGCCTACGACGGGACTATGTAGAGGCTAGTAGCCAATAGCTTTGGTCTTGTAATGTGATCTGAGCATGCGTGGCACTTTGTCCATCGGAATTCGCTACACACGATCGGAAAAAGTCCGATAGGACTTTGTTGTCGGAAAATTTGAGAGCAGGAGATAAAACTTTGTCCGTCGGAAAATCCGACAGAAAAAGTCCGATGGAGCCTACACACGGTTGGAATTTCCGACAACATTGTCCGATAGGACATTTTCCGTCTGAAAATCCGACCATGTGTATGGGGCATTAGAGTTTAGAGTAGGTAAATTTAGTTTAGCTCAGGGCTAAGCCTGAGCTATGGAATCTGGGTCAGGGTTTACTGGAGTGCAGGGCTGGGTGACTCATCCTGGCAGCTCTTTGGTGCCTGCCCTTGGTCTAGAAGGTAAGAGAATCTTCTAGAATTAGTGGGTGGAGGTTAGGAGGAGCTGCCTTGAATATTTATGGAGCTCTCCAGAGAAGGCTGTTGGTGGCCCTTAGGGGTGCCCTCTAGTCTGGGTGTGTGTCCTGCCTTGGGAAGGAGCTTGGGTGCTGGAAGGATCCTGCCATAACACACAAGAGGAAGCCCTTCCTGGAGGCACAATAGTAAGAGAGGACAGCGTGAGTAGATCAGCACCGCTGGGGACTAACAATGGCGGGGGGAGAGACTGCCACATGTAGCCAGTTTCCCTGAAGACAGCGGTGTGCTTAAGTCTTCATCCTTCCCAAGGAGATCTTCTGAGAGTCAGCCAGGTGGGCTGGTGAGAGTCAGCAAGGTGGGCTGGTGAAGAGTCTTTCTGGAGGACTGGTGTGGAGAAGTTAGCCTGGAGGGCTACTGAAGGGGACAGCTGCAGCCAGGTGGGTTGGCAGTGCCTGGAGAGGTGGTGCTCGGACCAGTATCAACAGAGGAGAAGTGCAACCTCCCATCCCTATCCAAGTTATTAACCCTCCAATAAATAACAAAAACAAAGTCACTGACTGTTCTCTGACTTTCGAGTGCTTGTGAAAATTTGGGGTGCCTGGCTGTGCAGAAGTGGGGGATCCAGTTCATCTGTGGCCTTTAAGAGGGTGCGCTATATTTTAAAAGTAAATGTGTTTAATAAACACATACCTGCACAAATGTTTTTTTTTTTTTTTTTTATCTCTCTGAAGTTCAGTCTTAAAGGAAAACTATAATGGTTTTGAGTAAATTCATTTTTGTATTACATTTGTAAGTTTTTAGAGTCATGTTTTATATATTTTTTTAACTATTTACATATACGTTTTATAAATAAGATTTTTTTTACAGAAAATTATGAGTTTTCTAACTATTCACTTGAAACATCCCGTCATGTAATAGCAGGAATCCTGATTATTTATTTTGTACACTATTGAATATTCTAGGTAAACACAGCTTGGCCTTATTCATAAGGTTAAGAGAACATCAATACGCAATGAGAGCACTCAAAAATACCAAATGTACCATTCTACCGAAATGTGTAGTTCATACAGTTTTATCTGCTTTCTGTTTTACATTTTCTAATCATATTTTATATGAAACTCTGTTGAATTTCCTTATACTAGCTGTTTGTTATTATTATACAGTATTTATATATTGCCAACAGTTTTTGCGGTGTTTTTAAATGTGAAGGAAGACAGTACAGTTATAATACAATTCAATACTAGAGAGTTGGGGTACCCTGTTTGTGGGAGCTTACAATTGAAAAGGGAGGGCAAGGGGTACAAAGGGTAAAAGCTGTGTGTGGGTGAGTGAGTTGATTAGGAAAGAAATGTTCAGGTGTAGAGGTGGGAGAGGGAGTGGGAGATTGCAAGACATTTTGGGGTAGAGAGTAAGGCAGCCGAATTACGATCCATGTATGAAATCAAACAACAAGGTGAAATAATTATTAATACAACAGATATTCCACAGTAGCGCACCAATTGCAATCAAATCACATCAAAACCATGTGAATAGTAAAAAAATTGTGCATAAAAAAGTCCATATAGCAGTAAGTAAAGTCCAAACAAATGTGATGAAAATGGTGCATTAATGAAAAAGGTATACACCATATATCCTCCACCACAGTGTTAGTACAGGTTCCACTCCCTTAAGAATAATGTTCACCAGATGGTATTGCCATTCACTCTCGTGACTGGCTAATAGCGCTTATGCTGATCTAAAGCCACTCAGAATCTCCAAACTCCCTCCAGATATTGTAAACAATCTCCACATGTGGGGAACGAATCAAAACAAAGCCTCCAATAATGTAAAACCTTAAGGTACCCGCTTTATTTTAAAAGTAATGCACTTTCAACAAAACTAGATAAAATATGCCCATAATTAAAATATCAGGTGCCTCAGTGCTGCGATCTCACCATCCCTCTTGGATCGTATCGGCCCCTCACACTTCCTGATTCAACGTCCTGACGTCATATCCCTGTAGCCACGCCACACGTTTCGTCACATGCCACTTAGTCACAGAGGGTGGCCCCACAGCACGGTAACAGAGTTTAAATTTCCTCCTCATTGTAACCCCATTCAGAACCCAACTACAAGAGGTCAATAGGCTTAATATAGACTGCATTAAGCCTAAGGTGGATCATCCGTCTGTTCAATTAACCCTTCTGTTGCTAAATATTACTGCTATTAATCTTATTTCTTTGCCGTTTTAACAGCGATCCAAACCTACGATTACAGATCAAAAAAGTTGGAGGTGATTGTTATCTGCTTGAATAGGGCAACATCCCTTGGGTATAGAAATACTATTTTACCCCCTAGGGGTTAGTACATATAATAAAACAGACACGTTTTAAAACACAATTATATGCTTCAAATTATTAAGCCAATACATAGAAGTAGCGCTAACAAATCATATATGACAATACTATTAAAATTCAATATTTTACTACAAGTTTTGTCACACTGTGCCTTCAAAGTCCCACCCCTAAGGGGTAAAATTGTATTTCTACGATTATACAAGAATGCTTACCACCACACTCTATCTATTAGGCATATTACACCAACTGACAGACAAATGTACAATTGTCAATTTAAGCATATTTGTTATATGTTCCCCAATTCTCTTTTTAAGGTTTTGTTTCATATGTCCTATATACATCAGTCTGCATGTGCAGACTAATGCATATATGACATGGGTGGTATCAACCGCTTGGTATGGCCGGCTTTAGACTATGCCATATGATAATGCAAAATCTAATCCTTTGGACCAGGTTACCAGTTTGCATGACTACATCAGGTTCACTGGTAAAGTGAAGCTTCCCAGCAAACACTGGCTCGAAAAAAAAAAAAAAAAACAGATTTTAGACTGGAAAGTTGCAAATTGATTCATAAATTTCAAAAAGATTCATAATCGAAATCGTGGCTTTGCTTTCTGGATTGGAATAGGACTGGACAGAATTTGAGTAAAATATACAGCATGTATTTGGAGATGATTGTATTGAGCTGTTTGCATTACATTTCATAATCCACTACACTTCCAGGGAAACCATTTCTCAGGGCCAAATCTCTGAAAATTAGGGACAGTCAGCAGTCATGCACCAGCTATGCAAAATATCTAATAATTCGTAAGCTTTCAGCAGGCTTTACTCCATTCTGGACCATTTATAATCAGCAGGCTGAGGCTTCATGGAGACTGAAAGGATTTAACTACATGTTGAAACTGACAGAAGGTCAGGGGAAACATGCTGCGTCACTTAAAGTAATGAAGGATTTATATAGGGCACACGGAACAATTAATAAAACAAATATTTGGTCTGGGACCATATTGTCTGCTTTATGTGAGCAGGGGTAGTGTAACATCTCTAAGAATTGGTCTGCAGGGAGAGAGAAGCGTGTACTGGCACTAAGGGGGAGGCAGGGAGATCGGTGCTACTGGAGAAATGTAATCCTCTTACATGAGCTGTGATTAGTAATGTCTGCATTGGGTATTACTCTCTAGTTACCCCAGAGCACAAAAAAGAGAAGAAATAAAAATGTAACCAACTACTAGAGCTTAAAGTTGAACTCCAGAAAAACAGCTAAGTACACAGATTAAATACAGTGGTGTGAAAAAGTGTTTGCCCCCTTCCTCATTTCCTGTTCCTTTGCATGTTTGTCACACTTAAGTGTTTCGGAACATCAAACCAATTTAAACAATAGTCAAGGACAACACAAGTAAACACAAAATGCAATTTGTAAATGAAGGTGTTTATTATTAAAGGTGAAAAAAAATCCAAACCATCATGGCCCTGTGTGAAAAAGTGATTGCCCCCCTTGTTATTAAAACATACTATAACTGTGGTTGTCCACACCTGAGTTCAATTTCTCTAGCCACATCCAGGCCTGATTATTGCCACACCTGTTCACAATCAAGGCATCACTTAAATAGGAGCTGCTTGACACAGTAAGGTCCACCAGAAGATCCTTAAAAGCTACACATCATGCCGAGACCCAAAGAAATTCAGGAACAATTGAGAAAGAAAGTAATTGAGATCTATCAGTCTGGAGAGGGTTATAAAGCCATTTCCAAAGCTTTGGGAATCCAGCGAACCACAGTGAGAGCCATTATCCACAAATGGCGAAGACATGGAACAGGGGTGAACCTTCCCAGGAGTGGCCGGCCGCCCAAAATTACCCCAAGAGCGCAGCGACGACTCATCCAAGAGGTCACAAAAGACCCCACAACAACGTCCAAGGAACTGCAGGCCTCACTTGCCTCAGTTAAGGTCAGCGTTCATGCCTCCACCATCAGGAAAAGACTGGGCAAAAATAGCCTGCATGGCAGAGTTCCAAGGAGAAAACCACTGCTGAGCAAAAAGAACATCAAAGCTCGTCTCAATTTCTCCACAACACATCTTGATGATCCCCAAGACTTTTGGGACAACATTCTGTGGACCGATGAGACAAAAGTGGAACTCTTTGGAAGGTGTGTGTCCAAGTATATCTGGCGTAGAAGGAACACTGCATTTCAGAAAAAGAACATTATACCAACAGTAAAATATGGTGGTGGTAGTGTGATGGTCTGGGGCTGTTTTGCTGCTTCAGGACCTGGAAGACTTGCCGTGATAAAAGGAACTATGAATTCTGCTGTCTACCAAGAGATCCTGAAGGAGAATGTCCGACCATCTGTTCGTGTACTCAAGCTGAAACGAACTTGGGTTCTGCAGCAGGACAATGATCCTAAACACACCAGCAAGTCCACCACCGAATGGCTGAAGAAAAACAAAATGAAGACTTTGGAGTGGCCTAGCCAAAGTCCTGACCTGAATCCTATTGAGATGTTGTGGTATGACCTTAAAAAGGCCGTTCATGCTCGAAAACCCTCTAATGTAACTGAATTAGGACAATTCTGCAAAGATGATTCGGCCAAAATTCCTCCAGGACGCTGTAAAAGCCTAATTGCACGTTATCGCAAACGCTTGGTTGCAGTTGTTGCTGCTAAGGGTGGCCCAACCAGTTATTAGGTTTAGGGGGCAATCACTTTTTCACACAGGGCCATGATGGTTTGGATTTTTTTCACCTTTAATAATAAACACCTTCATTTACAAATTGCATTTTGTGTTTACTTGTGTTGTCCTTGACTATTGTTTAAATTGGTTTGATGTTCCGAAACACTTAAGTGTGACAAACATGCAAAGGAACAGGAAATGAGGAAGGGGGCAAACACTTTTTCACACCACTGTACATATAGGGAGCTGTTTTACCTGCTGAGAGTTTTGTATCTCAGTCCACCCAGTCTTGAGAGTTGGACGGCACTGCTATACAGTACAGCCCTGTCTAGCGGGACAGGAGATTTGATCTTTCTGATTCTGCCATTAAGAAACACTTACAGGTCTTGTCCTTCCTCCATCTAGTGACTGTACAGTGAAAGGAGAAGCAGCTTACCTTTTCTCTCTGTCACTCTGCTCTCTCCTCCTTACAATATGTTGTTTGCACTGCAGCATACCAACTGATTAACTACTCATGCTGCTTCTTCCTCCCCAATCTGGGTTATGCTGTACAAGGACTTCAAAGGCTGAACATATTTTGGTACTTATACTAGCGTCATTACAAAAAAAAAATTTGATGTATCATTGAAAGCAGAGCTGCATTACCCTGTGTATCTGCCTGTAGTTTATATTTAAATGACTAAAACTGAGATCATATAATGAATAACCATCATACCCTGCTATAAAAAAGGTATCATGGCACCCAAAAATGGCAATAAATGGAAACATATGATAAACTTTGTCATGTGTTTGACTTGATAGAATCATATCTATTAACAGCATGAACACAAGGCAGTCTAGATAAGCAGCATAAATGCAAGCAATCCATTCAGTATATATCATTATGATCTTTCAATCTTATAGTTGCTAAGATACATTTTTTTAACAAATAAGAAGATGAAAAATACAGAAGGAAGAAAATACAGAAATAAGAAAATGGTACATAGGACAAAGTCGCCTCAGTCACCTTCAAAGTAGGCACCTTGGGACACGGTCAGTCACTGATTTTTGTTGATTGCAACCTGTACACATTTCATTTTCTTTGGTGTTCTGCTTGTTCCAGGCCTTCCAGAATATGGATCACTTTCAACAGATTCTCGATCGTCTTTAAAGTGTTTGTGCCATACTTTTATTTGCACTGCACAAACTGCATCGTCCACAAAAACCTTCTGAATCATCTGACTATTTTCCACGGAGGAATTTTTAAGTTTGATGCAAAATTTGATGCAGATTCTAATGCAATAGTCGCACAGTACACATTCTCACTCAGTAACGTCTAGCGCCCCCACTTATTTGTACAGTGAAGTCATTCATGTTCACGCATGCGCATTCCAGTCCACGCACTTTGGCTGCCAGGTTACATGCCAGGTGCAGCGCAAACCATTCTTGATACTTTTTCTGGACTGGCCTCATATATCAAACACTAAAATGTTGGTTTTGGTTAGAGTAACGCTTTAAATACATTTTATATCAAGCATCTACATATCTAATAATTTTAAATGTATGTGTCAATTTGAAATGTAAATGCATTTGTTGCACCTGTATGTCTTGTAGAGATGGTCAGGTACCCTAATAGCACTTTTCTGGTGGTGACTCACTAAAGCGTCAGCATTACATCATTTCTGTTTTTAAAAAAAGGAAAGTATGAGGGAGAAGATCTCTCTCAGAAAATAATGGGATCTTAGTGAAAATAGTTTTGACTGTCAGACTGAGGCAGGCATGAACACAATAAGTGTTAAAATATTTAAAGATTTATTACAAACAGGTATCATAAAAATAACAGTATAATAATTTCATGGGTCAAATAAAAATATGACCAAAAAAGATACTTAATGCACACGATATAACAAAAATGCTTGAAAAATGCAGAGAAGCCGACGCATTTCACAAACTGCTTCTTCAGGAGAGACTATTACATTTTATAAATTGCAAAAAGTGCCATTAGTATCCAATACAAAATAGCAATATAAACAGTATTTAATCACATAATATAATTTAATTACAAAAATGTATACATATGCTTACCAGATTCGTGGCATAGTCATAACTAACTTAAGGCAACTGCAAATACATAGGGTAATACAGAGAGATAATTCCTATGGATAGTTGACGGTGAAGTCAGATACACCCAAAAGGTTTATTGGACATCGAACCGTGTGATGGAAGGAACTCGTCTGATCAAAAATGATCTAAAGGGGAAGGATATTGTATGCTAATTAAGTAGAAAGTTAATACAACCATATGTATCACTTGAATGGTACAAATAAAGTACAGTATAATCCATTGTAAGCCATTACCAATAGTTGTAATTATAAAAAAAATTGACTGTGATATAGACACTTGGAGGAAAAAAGGAAATGGCCATATAATAAGTGAAAGTCAAGCATAGAGGTGAGCAACACTGCAATCACAACCAAGACGGCAGCAATGCCCACATAGTAAATTGAGATATAGATAGGTAGAGCGGAGTTCAATAGATGCTAGATCACATTAGTAGAATATCAAGTACTCAACCTTTAAATATCACTATATGCGAACAAGCCAATATCCCCAATGTATGCTCCACCGTCGCAGCAAGCCTGTCAACTGACAAGCGGATGGTGTCTGGCTTAAATACACCTGGTCACCACCGGAAGTGAATAAGCCAGAAGTGGCTCACTGACATCACTTCCAGTGTAGGTGCCCCTCGTGACTGCACATGCGTGAGCATCATCAACCGCGTCATGAGACGTGTATATGAGATACATGGCTCAGGCGCTGCCTTCCCATATACACATATACTTTAAGAACCACCTGCACCTAATTCAGGCAAGCATTTGAGCCAGTATTGGTAACATTACCGACATTCATGGTGGCTGACCCCAGACTTGTCTAATCCGTCCACTGTATTTGAGGCTGCGGTGGTGCACTCAGTGGAGGCCCTTAAATGCTTACCTTTCTACGGTCCTAAAGCTCCTTATAATCAAACACCCTCTATACTAATTGCTAACTACTCTTCGGGCCTGGAGGGTGGGCCTTGCCTGTGAACAATACTTAAGTTCTGCGATTTCATCGATATCTCCTCTATGGAATAATCCGACACTACCTCATTATTTTAAGCTTCCTGATCCCGTAGCGTGGACTAAATTCAGTATAAAATTTGTGGCAGATGTCACATTTGACCTTTCATGGCATCTCTTTGATTATTTTGTCACTAACTATAACATTCCCACCTCCTACCTTTTTTGGTATCTGCAGTTACCCCATGCTTTCAAGAGTCAGTTCCACTCTGGCAGGGTGCAGCTGGTCTCCTCAGACCTTAAAAGAATCTTAAGGTATGACTGTATAGAGAAACCCACCTCCACCCTATATGCACACCTCCTCAGGGTATCTTCTCCCGAACTATTGGTGCTCTGTCAGCGCTGGTCCATTTAAAATTGTAGTTTCCCTAAGAGATTGTCTTGTTCACTTCAAGATTGTTTATAGGGCCCATCTTACTCCCTACCAGTTTAGCAAGAAGGGGTCTGCTCATTCTTCGGAATGTTGGCATTGTGGTCATCTCCCAGATGATTTTATTCACATATTCTGGTCCTGCCCTGCAATAACTGTATACTGGACAAAAGTGGCGGTGCATCCATTAAGGGCTCCAGCCACCCCCTCTATGAATAATGCATTGCATGAATCTATTCATGGCCGCCTCCCCCTATTCAGGCGTCTGGCCCCTTTTCGAACACTGGGCGGGAGCCTGAATTACAGTGGCGGGGGTTTATTTTTGAAGCACCTAATTAGAGCCAAAGGCTCTAATAGGCTTCAAAAAAGGTGCACTCGGAACACAAAGCATTGCGCTCGGAGTCCACCCAGGTGTGTTAGAAAAGCGAATGAATATTCACTTTTCTAACACTGAACTGCTTTTAAGCCAATCAGGAATTGCGGGTCTGTTACCCGTCACCTGATTGGATGACAGGACAGGCACTACTATTGGATACAGGAGGAGGGGAGGAGACGCATGGAGGACACAGCTCGCCACTGTCTGACCCGCTGCAAGGTACCACAGCTCGCCACGTCACCCACTGCCTGACCCGCCACGAGATAGGGTAAGTGCGAGCGGGCGGGGGGTCACAATGGCAGCATTTTATGGGCACAGTGGCAGCATTTGATGGGGCACAGTGGCTGCAATTTATGGGCACAGTGGCGGCATTTGATGGCACAGTGGCAGCATTTGATGGCACAGTGGCTGCAATTGATGGGCACAGTGGTGGCATTTGATGGCACAGTGGCAGTATTTGATGGGCACAGTGGCAGCATTTTATGGGCACAGTGGCAGCATTTGATGGCACAGTGGCATCATTTGATGGGCACAGTGGCAGCATATGATGGTCACAGTGGTTACATTTGATGGGCACAGTGGCTGAAATTGATGGCGCCTCCCCCCAAAAAAATTTGGAGCACCAGCCGCCACTGCTGGACAGAAGTGATTTCTGTGATTAATCTTGTTGCCAGCACTTCCAATGTCTCTGAGTGTGTGCCTGATAGGTCTAGTGGAAGTTCCTAGATTGGCAGAAAAAAATATGATTGGCCTTCTGTTATTCTATGCCAGGAAGGCTATCACCTTGTACTGGAAGAAACAGACATTCCCTCCTCTTTTCTTTATGGAAACAACAGGTCAATATTATTATAGAGACACATACTTTCACAGAGGCTGTCCAAAGAAATATGATAGAGTCTAGGCCAAATGACTAGCAGAAACTTCCATGGTTGTAGATGCTTAATTCCTTGAGGAAATTGCCCCACCTATGTTCCTTGAGGGTTGTGAGCATGTCAGGATTCCTTGGGCTTTTGCAGCTGATACGGCTAAACTGGTCAGAGGTACACAAGTCTTACTAATTTTGTTATGTTATAAGTTGTTACAGTCCTTTAGGCCACCTTGCATTACTGTGTACTACTCCTTTTGTCTTACAGTATATGCCCCTGTGTGGGCTTGGGCTATGTGCCTGAGACTGGAATGTTTGAATGTTCATTTGTTTTTGTACGTACTAAGGTACGTTTTGTACCACAAAATTAAACTAATAAAAGGATTTAAAAGAATAAAAAATAAATAAAACGTTACCGAAATGTATGGTAAATTTAGGTAGTTCTTACTACTGCCACTTTAAGAATCTGTTGCTATGGCAGCGACAAATTGCTAAAGTGTTTTCACCAGTTCTCAGATTAGAAAACTGGCAATTAGGACCAGGTTGGGAGATTAGGGAAGTTAAGTCATTATTCAAATACGGGCAATGCTCATATCTGGTAAATGTCTTGTCACTGGGTGGGATAGGAGCCTGATGGTGAACCGAGAAACTAGTTCCCCATCAGGGCCACTTTACTTTTGATTGACAGTGAGCAGCAGTGGGCGAATTTAAAAGTCGCTATTAGACTGATTAGCGTCTATGGATTCACCCACTCCCATGTGCTGTCAATCAAAAGTAAAGCAGACCTGATGGGAAACCAGTCTGTTAGTTCCCAATCGGGCTTTGCCGACCTCAGCATAAAATTTCTCTGCAATGCGCATAAACAGTGGCTGGGGAAGGGAGGCAGATGTGAGTGCATTGAGGATGGAGTGCCCAGTATGGACACACTAATCTCAGTGCTGACATGGACAGATTCTTGTACCTGTCTCTGACACCAACAACTTTTGGTGCTGCACCCCAATGGAATTCTAAAGGTTGTCTAGGATGCCCTTTATAAATTTCCCCAGGTGCTGGGTTTAACATGGAATATATTACATTTTTCAGCATGTCAGGGATCTTTCTCCTGGTTTCTGGCTGCAATACTCTTTCGAATGGAGTTGATTAATTAAAGGAGTAAAGGCTGCTCACTTTACATACTGAATTTTAGTAAATAAGGTTAACATGTGTTCACTTTAAATACCCAATCATATGCAAGGGAAATATAAAAAAAAAAAAAAAAATATGATTTCTGCTAGCAGATGATTGGGTAGTAAAAGTGAACATCGGTTCACCTAATTTACTAATATCCCATGTGCATAAGTGAAAGCCTTTAATTCATTAATAAACCAATCCCATTGTTTTTTTACCACTGTGTACTCTTCTTCTGCATCCAATACAATGACAACAGGGATCCTTCACTGTCCATGTACTGAATCCATCTGACCCTTTTGTAAAATACTGCTCAAACCTGTATGATTGCGGTAAGAACAAGACTTCCCTGCTTTTTTCTCGCTTGGTTTTTAGATTGCACAGTTCAGAATCTTGAAAGGTAGAGACTGTGAGTCACAGACATTATGTAATATTAGTGAACTGTCAACGCTGTAGAAATATCAGACACGAGTAATAATGTTTGTCTTCCCATAAAACTCATGTATAATATGTGACCCATGCTATCCGGATGCCCAGGATGATTTTATAGTTCACTATTCCTGAGAGGGATTACCGTACATATTCTTAACTGTACCTGTCCTTTGTCCTAAATGGCTAGTCAAGCATAAAAAGTAAAATACAGTTTTGCCTGTAGAAGGCAGTCATTGTGCAAAAGTTTCTTTCTTGACATTATGCTCTTGTCTGTAGTGTGAATTAATTAAAAATAAATTAATCATTAAAAAGTTCAAGACTTTGAGGGTGAAATACTGTGACTATCCATTGAATGGCAGCCCTTGTTTTGTATGTATTATGTTATCTGTAAGAGGAGGGCTGACAACAGGTCAGGGTCCATTTATATTCATGTGTATGAAGCAATTTGTGTGAGTATAAGAATGTAAAGCTGATATAGCCAGGTTTGCTAGTGGTTCCAAATGTTTTTCTCTGTTTGGAAGCTGTGCCCCAAAATGCACTGCAAGACCGCAGTGCATTGCTGTATGATGATTGGCCAAAGCATACACCTGACCTGCATGCTTTGACCAATCACAGCACGCTCCCCAGCGAGAGCCATAATTGGCCAAAGGCAGGGTGTCTTTGGCCAATCATGGCTCAGGGGGACTAAGTCCACGTCCCACACTATATAAGGATGCTTACACAGCGCCCGTATAGTGTGTTATAGTGGACGGAGATAGAGAGATTGAGCTAGATTAGGCAGGAAGGTTAGTTATTTAGTGGCATTTACTAAAGCTGGAAAGTGCAAAATCAGGCTCACTTCTGCATAGAAACCAATGAGCTTCCAGGTTTTATTAGCAAAGCTTAATTGAACAAGCCGAGGTTAGAAGCTCATTGGTTTCTATGCAAAAGTGAGCTTGATTTTGCACTTTCCAGCTTTAGTAAATAAACCCCATTGTGTACTTAAAAGTGGGGTATGCCTGTATAGTCCAACTAGTATATGTATATATATATACTCTGCATTCAGCGTAGCCTATATATACAGTGTAAACTCTTTATACTCTGCATTCAGCGTAGCCTATATATACAGTGTAAACTCTATATTCAGTCAGTACAGGCAGTGTATTTGATATAATCAGTCACTACAGGCAGTGTATTTGATATATATATATATATATATATATATATATATATATATATATATACAATCTACTAGTATATATATATACTTTGCATTCAGCATAGCCTATATATACAGTGCATTCGGCGGTGTACAGTTTCTAATACAGTGCAGGCTGTGTAGACAGTATATACAGTATATAATACTGTAAAAAACACCCACCCTGTCCGGAAGGCCTCCAAGGAGAGGCAGATGCTCACAGGCCACTAAAAGAGGGCAAGCAGCCTCTGAAATAATATTTAACAGCAGGGACCGTTCCTGCACCCAACAAGAGTAACTGTGAGGGATTACAGTGTTCTGGCACCACTAACATTTAAGGCCCAATGTTTCTGCCCCTGTTTAACAGGGGCATGTAATTACAATTTTTGAAATAATATTTAACAGCAGGGAACGTTCCTGCACCCAACAAGAGTAACTGTGAGGGGTTACCGTGTTCTGCCACCACCAAAACCCAAGGCCCAATTTTTCAGCAGAGTATATAGTGAAGTCCGTATAGTATATATACTGCAGTTCAGAGTATATAGTGCAGTCTGTATAGTATATATACTGCAGTGCAGAGTATAAAGTGCATTCAGTGTAGTATATATAATACAGTGCAGGGTATATAGCGCAGTGTACAATATATAATATATTGTGTTGAAGTGGTTAAGGGGAGCCCTATGACAGAATTAAGAAAAAAATGGCATGAGTTCCCCCTGTCTATACCAGGCCCTTTGGGTCTGGTATGGATTTTGGGGGGTGGCGGGACTCCCACGCCATTTAAAGAAAAAAATTTGGCGTGGAGTTCACCTTAATATCCATACCAGATCCAAAGGGCCTGGTATGGACTGAGGGAGGGGGGGAACCCACGCTGTTTTTAAAAAATATTTTTTATGTATATTGCCGCAATCTGGCAATACATTACAGCCGTGAGGATTTTTAAATTCCTAAATTTCTTTAGAAATGTAATTTTGCTGCGGTACTTTTCTAAACATGGGAAAAATGCTCTACTTTACAGGTAGACTACGGGGACCGCCCAGGCATGATATTTAAAGGAATATTTCATTTTTATTATTTCACTTTAAGCATCCTTAAAATCACTGCTCCTGAAAAAACTGCAGTTTTAAAAACTTTTTTTGGCATTGATACATGTCCCCTGGGGCAGTATTCGGGTCCCCAAACCTTTTTTGGCAATAACTTGCATATAATATTATTGATGTATTTAATATGTATTGTCACAGTGTCTCCCAATGTTAGTTCTCCCGCAGCCCACTCTAAAGAGCGGACGGGGGCAGACTGACACTGGTAGAGATCTGTCTGGTAGTGAAAAGCTTCCTGAGGTTACAGAGAAGTGTTTGCGAAGTGGCGATCTGGCGACCTGTCCGTCAGCGAAGGGCCTGAGGGGGATGTGTTCACTCTGCAAAGACATTATCGGTTATGGGGGGGATACACGCTTTTGTCATTCTGTGTGTCTGATCAGCACATAGAGGGGCTTTGGCATGCCCCTGCAAATAATCTCCCATCCACAGGAATGGTAGTATAATCTGGGTACGCATTGTTCTGTGAACAATGCAGAATAAGGATTCACGCCAAACGGTAAATACGGAAATCTTTGTGTCTGTTGACAGGAGACAGAGTCCATGATTCCAAGGCCAGCCATGTGGCTTTCTTTGTCTAGCTGAAGATGGCTTACAGAGACAGGGGTCTGGAAATCATACACACTGCCCCTGCCCAGACACGCCCATAAGACTCCCCTAGTCATTGTTCATTGTTTGAGATTTATATTACTCGTCTTGTTTGAAGGAATGCCTGTGCTTGATCGGCCGATTGTGAAACCATCAAGCTCTATTGTTAAGTAAATAGTAGACAGTCTCTGGATGGGCAGTCGAGCTGTGGAGCTAAGGATGTAAGAATGGTGGTCATATTAGTAGTTCACCTTAATATCCATACCAGACCCGAAGGACCTGGTACGGTCTGGGGGGGGACCCACGCTGTTTTTTAAAATAATTTTTTATGTATATTGCCGCGATCTGGCAATACATTACAGCCGTGATCTATTTGAAATGACATTTTTTCCTTTAGAAATATAATTTTTCTGCGCTACTTTTCTAAACATGGGAAAAAAACGCTACTTTACATGAAGACTAAGGAAACCCCCAGGCATGATATTTAAAGGAATATTTAATTTTTATTGTTTCACTTTAAGCATTCTTAAAATCCCTGCTCCTGAAAAAACGTCTGTTTTAAAAACTTTTTTTTGCATTGATACATGTACCTGGGTCCCCAAACACTTTTTTGGCAATAACTTGCATATAAGTCTTTAAAAATTAGCACTTTCGATTTTTCAATGTTCTTGTCCCATAGACTTTAACGGTGTTTACATGTTCGTACAAATTTTTTGTCTGTTCGCGAACCAAACCTAGGGGGGTGTTCGGCTCATCCCTACTGTACCCCCTATTTGTTACTGTTCATAAATGTGTTAACTAACTGTATACCCCATTTTGCAACAGTTTTATTTATTAATAAATAATAAATATTCCATCTTGAGCCCAGGTGTGTCAGAGAACATGGTACTGTTTACAGAGTGGTGGGCAATAGGAATAAGGGACCCAAGAAAACAGTGGCTTCTTTGGGGGTAAGCAGTACACTGATATCCAAGAAAAGTTTAAAATTACCACTGCAGTGGGGGTCCCCTGCAATTTTTTTGCAGATCTGTTTCTATTGCTTTATAGTAATATTCCACCCTGGAATCTGCATTAATGTGAATGCCTAAAAGTCTGTGAATTAATGCCTGAATGTTCATGAATAACCTAAGAATATTTATATTGGTTGCCTTGTGGCGCATAAATCCCATTTGGTCCTTGTCAATGACAGGGTGTAATACATTGGTAAGTCTGAAATTAAGTAGTTTAGTGGGAATCTTGAGACTGCAATTAAGGAGTAGGATAGGCCTGTATGTGGCACATAGAGAGGGGTATTTGGGCTGCTTTTGTATTAAAATGATGTGGGCTTCCTTCACTGATGCTCTAAACATGAAATGTAGGTGGCGGCTAGAATAGGGGCAAGAAGGTCTACATCGGTTTTATAAAACTCTACAGGGATCCCATCAACCCTGGGGGCCCTCCCATTAGGAGACAAGAAGACTGCAGACATGACTTCCTTGGGAGAAATAGGACACACAAGGGGAGTTCACACTCTAAATTAGACAGCCAACCCAGGACAATGGGCTCCAGAAGGGTGGAGACCTCAGAGGGACCAAAATATGGAGAAGAACTAGATGAACATAAGTTAGAATAATAATTGGACAACTTGACCATTTTAGTAGCCTTTAAAAGATGGATCTGTAAGTTGCATCTCACCAACATACATAGAGTCATTTTTGACTCAGAAATGTCAATGGATGCCCAAATAGGAGCAGTGGTCAGTGGTTCTCACCATCTGCTCCGCCTGCTACGCAGACTCCTCCCCTTCATTCCAAAAGAGGACAAAGCAGTGGTAGTTGGAACGATCATCAATTCTCGACTCGACTATGCTAACTCCCTCTACATAGGGTTACCCCAATATCAACTTGCGCGCTTACAACTTATCCAAAACACAGCGGCAAGGCTGATAACAGGAAAAAAACCCTGGGAATCCATCTCCCCTTCCCTGAGGAACCTACATTGGCTAAATGTAAGGAGTCGGGTCGCATTCAAGACCCTCTGCCTCACCCACAAATGCGCACATGGAAACGCCCCGCAATACCTTCGCGAGAAAATAAAACACTACATACCGAATCGCAGTCTTCGATCGGCTAATCAAAATCTTCTCCTCATTCCCAAATCCCGCTACAAATCAAAGGGGGAACGGAGATTCGCTGTCCAAGGTCCACGGCTATGGAACGCTCTACCAACCGACATTCGCATGGAAGAAAACCATCAGGCCTTCAGGAAGAAACTCAAGACCCACCTCTTCTAGAAGCTCGACAACCAAATGTCAATACAGCGCCTTGAGGCGATTCAGTTCGCATTGTAGCGCTATACAAGTTATTCATTCATTCATTCAGAGCATGGCAGAGGGGGAAGAGGCAGACCGGTTAGCCTGAGCTTTTTTGGCAGCCTACAGGTGCATGACTCTGAGTCTGATACAATAGCTTTCTGCAGGGAGATATATTGACCATGCATGCACACCTTTAAGGCATCCCAGACTAGGTCAGAAGAGGCCTTGTTAAGGGTCCAGTAGTCCTGTATGATATTAGGCATCTGTTGAATAGATTTTTGGCAACAAATCCAGTGAGGGCGATGCCTCCACAGGGATTTACGTTGGACCATGGAAGTGCAAAATGTCAGTAATAAAGGGTAAAGGTCTGAGATGTCCCCTGAAAGATACACAACTTTGTCTACATCAGAGAGCCATGACTGGTTGGCAAAGGCTAGTCAGGCAGACACACAGCAGCCAGAGTATCAAAGAATCTAGTTGTATTACCGTCCATGATGCAAAGGCAGCTAGAGTACAGGAGACTGTATCTGACACCCTTGTATTGAAGCCATTTGCAGACATCCTTGAAGGATCTCTAATACTGTTGTATCTCCGGAGAATAGCTGTGGAACAGGGATACCTTGGAATTTTCATATGCAAGATCTGTACGATATCTGGCGGCTAACAGGATCATATTTTGGTCCCGATAGTTAAGTAGACAGATAAGAAAGGGGGTGCCAGGGATGTTGTTGCTGTGAGGTTGGTTCTCCCTGTCTACCATATTTTCTTGGAGGACTTTGACCTTGCTCGCAACTCTGTGGTATCTGATCTGACCATGTCATCCGCATGGGAAATGCAATCCTCAGCCTCAGTTCTGAATTTGTCCAGATCATTGCAGATAAGGCTAATATCAGTAAAGACAGAGGATGTCAAAGCCTCCCGGGCTGGTGTTAGTGGCCACCAAATGTCAGCGCTGGAAGGATAGCTTGTCTCATCCCCCTTCATGGTTGTCTGTGAAGCAGTGGATTTGTTCTTATGGGAGGGAGAAGCCCACAAAATGGCCACCAGAGGAGGAGCATTGGATGGGGCCTCTGGTGTATGGACGGGCTTGGGCTTACTGGGAGACATTGCTGACAATACAAAGCAGACACCGAGCATACAGGGACCAACTGCTGACTAGGAAGGCACAGCACAGTATATGACTAATGTAGGATGAAGGCAGGAGTGGAGCTTAGGCACCACACATCCTCTCAGTCCCATATCCTGGTCATGCATCCTTCCCCCATTGCAGTGTTTAGTGCTAATTTTCTCAAGGGAGAATAGATTAAGCAACTATACATAACGTATCCCTCTCTCCCCTGGTGCTCTACCCATAATGTGGGTGGGTTTTTGTCATCGTTATGTAGAATGGAGAACTGCTGGCTCTGTATTGTATGTGCAGATGTCCAAGTGCATGCAACCAGCAGAGTGGCAAAGTGAAGCGGCTTCAGGGAACTGGTTGTGCAGCTGAGAGGAAGCCTGTGGGAGTGAAGAATAAGGTAAGTATTGCTGTCTAATTTTGTCAATTTTTTTCAGCTGCCTGGATTTGTGCTTTCAATTATATTACTAGCCAATTTCTTTTCCTTGTTTAGGATAGAGTAGGGAATAACTATAAGGGTTTTAAAAAGCCCCATTATCTACAAACTAATGGCAAACCCCTGTTACAAAAATATCACCAGAACAGGTGTTCCAATTGGAAGAATTTGTCTCACTTTTTTCTAGCTACAACTCAAAAATGTTGGATTTCCCATCACTTTCTATTATGGTAAAAATAGTCAGCAGGGCGGGTAGAGAAGGTCAAACTCTCCAGCAGGGTCAGAGACGGCAATACAAATTTGATGGAGGTTCTAGCCCTCCCTTACACCATCCAAAACAAAAAAACAAATAAAGTTTTGACATAGATATACTTTACCTTTTCCAAATTGCATTTGAATAAGAGGGCCTCAAAATGTACCTAATGCTGCCATTCTATTATAACTTACAAAAGTTTGGATTAATGTGTATTATATGTTACATGCAAGTCAATTGACATGCTATGCAGTTTCAGTAATAAAAAGTTCTTAAGCCCAGCTCCATGAATGAAAAAGGTTTAGGGCAGTGGTCCCCATCCTGCAGTCCACATGCCAAATACAGCCCTCTGCTTGCCTTTATCTGGCCCTTGGGGAACTCTTCCTCAAACTGACAATACAGGGCTCTATTACTCCCTCTGACATCAACAACGAGGCACTATTCTTCTCACTGACACAAAAAAAACACAAAAATAGGGTATTGTTCCTCCCACTGCCACCAACAATGGGGCATAATTGCTCCCACAGACACCAATATTAGGGCACAATTTATCCCACTAGCACCAACAATAGGGTAATTCCTATGCTCATTGACATCAATCATGAGGTACTCTTCTATCCACTGATACCAGCCATGGTGGTTGCTAGGATTTTTCCACTCCCACTAACCATTGACACCAGGTATTTTTCTATTCCCACTGCCCATAGTCTGGTCCTCTTAAAATTTGATTGCTAGTTAACTGGCCCTTTGTTAAGAACGTTTGGAGGCCCATGGTGTGGCGTTTCTGTCAGGATTTTATTACTGTCTTTGACGTTCCATTAGGTATGTACCTGTGTCACTGTGGCAGGAAGTAAAGCAAAATCTGCTCAACAGTGAAACATAAAGCAAAGAAAAGACAGAAGTTTTAAGTCATTTTCTACTAAATGTCATCCATTAATTTCACAATTAAGCTAAAATATCCACCTTGATCATTTATAAAGTATTTAGAAGTTGCCTCTGGGTAAATGTCTCAAAGTTCTTACATTTCATGAATAGAGTTTCAATTATTTATTGTTTTCCTTTTCCAGTTCCTTTTCAAGTGTTCAGTCCATACATGAGGCTGCTGCTGGGTTTCTTAAGAATACTGATTTCTGTTTGTGGTGTTGTCCCCAGGAGCACTATCTAATTGCTTAGGGAAGCCTTGTTTTTTATTATAGACTGCTACTTTGTTAGGCCACTTGCCTTTGCCCTCTGTTGATTAGGTTACCCTGTTAAGAGACTTTTTACTTTGCTGGCATAGTTCTCAAGGTCATAGTGGGACACACAAAACTACCCACTGTGATAAGCTGGCAGGTACCTGCTGGAATCATTAGGAACAGAAGAGACAAACAACAACAACAAATACAAACTAAATAAATAAAAAGCAACAAATAAGACCACAACAAAAGGAGACTTTGCAAAGTACTATTTTACAAGAGAATCTCTCTATATTTTTGGCATTGCTAAAGTGGACCTTCGGTCATTTTTTCAACTTTCCATCTATTAAATCTTATGCCCTTGTTGTTTTAACTTTGGCTATAAAACATTTTTTTTTTCTGCCAGTAAATACCTTCTTTTTCGTTTCTTGTCTGGTCATTAGTCTAGGCTTATGACATCATGCACAGCGCTCTCTCTCTCTCTCTCACTCTTGTGAGAGTTTGCCAGGAAGGGAGGGGGGATGAATCATAAGAGGGCCATTGAGAGCTACAGGGCTGCAGAGCTGGAGGTGTGCCTCTGTGTGTCTGTGTAAATCCAGGAAGTGAACAGGCAGCAGCTTCAGATGTCCACAGTTAAAATGGATGCAGCCAGACTCAGTGGAGGGAGATTTCTTCAGCATATTTGGCAAGTACAGAATCACAGTATATATAAAATAATATGCAAAGTGGTTGGAGGGAAGCTTCAGAATGGCAAAGATGTTTTTATTACAAATTATGTGAGCAGGCTGCAGTTCCTCTTTAAGTAAATTGTAGTATTTTTATTCAATGAGGGATGTTTTAAAGCGGTATTAAATCCAAAATCAAAAATGTAATGTATTGCAGTTCACCAATCCTTAGATGTGGTGGATGTATTTCTTTTTTTTTTCTTCATTTTCTTCCCTTCTGTTTTCACCTGGTGACCTGGCCAGTAACACACCTTCTGTATTAGAGTGCCCCCACTCCGGATGAAGGAGCACTGGGGAACCTTTGGACAGCAGCATTGTCAGTCTGGGGGAAGTGGAGTGTTAGATTGACTAGAAAATTTAGATACACTAACAACTTGAAGCCAAACTCTAGCTAACACTTTATAAACACTAAGTGCCGGTTCACACTATGGCAACTTGGGATCCGACTTTTCAGGCCTCAAGTCACCCCCAAGTCACTGGACATTATAAATTCCATTGAAGTGAATGAGAGCCATCTTAAAGAGGAGTGGCACCTAAAAAAAAAATTATTAAAAGTCAGCAGCTACAAATACTGCAGCTGCTGACTTTTAATAAATGGACACTTATCTGTTCCAGGGTCCAGCGATGTCGGCAGCAGATGACGAGCAATGGCTCGTCTCTCGGCTGCCCCCGCGGCCATCCTCTGTCAGGGAATCAGGAAGTGAAGCGTTGCGGCTTCACTGCCCGGTTCCCTACTGCACATGCGCGAGTCGTGCTGAGCGTCTTCACTGGTCCCCGTTGTGTCCTGAGAACTGTGTGTTTCTCAGAACACAACGGGGGGGGGCATCTGCGGCTAGCTGCGGCTAGCTATTCCCGGAAGTGGGTGCAGATACCTGGGTTCCGATGAGCGGAACCTCCACTTTAGGGTGGAGGTCCGCTTTAATGTACACTACTGAAGTCGCTCCAACTTTAGAAAAGGTTCCTGTACTACTTCATGGCGACTTCTAGCCAACTTGTACCTATATACTTTAATGGTAGTCGTCTCCAAGTTGGATCCTCCTCTATATTGAAGCGACTGTAATCCGACTTTAGAGGAAAGAAAAGATTTTACCCAGGTACTCCCCAGGAATTCCCCAGGCAGCCCCTCCCTAAGAGCACTTCCTGTATGCTGTTATCTCTCTGCATATTCTTGCCGACCGGCATGTTAGCTTTGCAGACCATGTCTTCCTGCAGTGGCGGCTGGTGAAGTTTTAGGATAGGGGGGGGGGGGCGCCAGACCCTGTCCTTCCTTTTTAGACCAATCCCACTTCCCATAAGCCCACCCCTTATAGATTCCACCCACTCTGTCCCCTGTATTCCACTTGCTTCCACCCATAGTGGGAGATGTATACAGCTCAGCATCACAGGACAGATTATACAGCCCCAGAATTACAAGGCAGAGTATACAGCTAAGGCTCACAGATAGGGTATATAGCTCAGCATTACAGATACTGTATATAGATCAGCATCACAGACAGTATATATATCAGCACCACAGATAGTATATAGATCAGCACCACAGATAATATATAGATCAGCATCACAGATAGTATATAGATTAGCATCATAGATAGTATACAGATCAGCATCACAGATAGTATTTAGATCAGCATCACAAATAGTATATACAGTATCTCACAAAGGTGAGTACACCCCTCACATTTTTGTAAATCGTTTTATTATATCTTTTCATGTGAGAACACTGAAGAAATTACACTTTGCTACAATGTAAAGTAGTGAGTGTACAAGTTTTATAACAGTGTAAATTTGCTGTCCCCTCAAAATAACGCAACACACAGCCATTAATGTCTAAACCGCTGGCAACAAAAGTAAGTACACTCCCTAAGTGAAAATGTCCAAATTGGGCCCAATTTGCCATTTTTCCTCTGCTGTGTCATGTGACTTGTTAGTGTTACAAGGTCTCAGGTGTGAATGAGGAGCAGGTGTGTTAAATTAGGTGTTATCACTCTCTCACTCTCTCATACTGGTCACTGGAAGTTCAACATGGCACCTCATGGCAATGAACTCTCTGAGGATTTGAAAACAATTATTATTGCTCTACATAAAGATGACCTAGGCTATAAGAAGATTGCCAAGACCCTGAAACTGAGCTGCAGCACAGTGGCCAAGACCATACAGACCATATATAGTTATAACTATGCAGGTACCATAACTGCTTTTGCTTAGTTTCAGAAATTATCTTTCTTTCCATTTTTACGCAAAGTCCTTTTTAGTCCTTAGTCTGGGACACCATTTGCTACAATATGTTCTGGTTAACACTGTGGGTGCTGGTGACTTGGTGACTACAGCACAAGGGACTTAATTATGACTGTAATGTTTACTCTATGTTTTGGTGGATTTAAAGGGTTAAGTATAAATTAAAAAACAAATAATAATAATGATTGGGTGTTGACCTAGGGATGATACCAGAGTTTGGACTTTAAATCATACCTATGGTCCTTTTATTCCTTTTATAGCTGCATATAGCCTGTTGATATTTTCCAGCATGTCTCCCTAGATTGCAAAAACATAATTTTATGCTATTTTATACTCCTATTAACTTGTACATAAAAAAAAAAAAAAAATTCGATTTATAGGTGAAACTTACTTCCAGCTGCTTCCTGCTGGGTAAAATATAGCACCTGATATGAAAGCTATTTATATTTACTATTAAAAATTCTACTCGGAATGCATGATAAATATCATTTCAACTTACATTACAAAGTAAGTATTGTAGATGAGACTTTATTTTATGCTATTGCACTGGGGATAAATTAAATTTGATTGTCTGTGAAGTTGTCAGTGCACTTAATGACTGTCAAATTTATACTGGGAAGTTGCATTAAATCATCAGTTTAATTTTACATTGTTAGAAAAAAATACACTGTAGTAGAACTACAAGTAACTATTATTGTATCCAAGTATCGATGCCTTTTGTTTGGGAACCCTGAAAATCATTAAATGAGAGCTATGGTCACAGCATACACTTTAATTTCATAACTCCAGCACTGTAATAGCAATACAAACAATAAGTATATTTGACGATCCAATACAATCTTAGTTGAAAATGTTCCTTTTGTGTTGTGAGTTCTGCCTGTTTGCCGGCTATCTCTTTCCACAACTTCCTGTATTCCCTGCATACTGTGCAAATTTTCCTCTGCTGTTTACTTTCAATTTCTTTTTTTTTGTTTACAAACTTTTATTAAGTTTACAATAAGAGGTTTCAATTACAGTAAATATAACATATACATTTATAAGGACTACATATCCCATGGTACCTTGCATGTCCTCAGTGATTGCCGTAGTGACTCTGCCTCCTGAAACTCCTCCTCTAAACCCCTCTGTAGTTTAGAAGGCAGGCGCTGTGAAATGTGTGATACAGCAGTGTCTACTCACAGGGCATAGTGACTACATGTCACAGAATTCAAGGAAGTAAATGTGTGGAGTAAGTTTACAAAATGTCAAGATGATTGAGATTAATAGGAGTTTGCTAGAAATAATTGTAATGTAGAAATGAATAAAATGATTTTAAAGACTAAGTTCACTTTTTTTTCTAAATTCCAGCTTCCCTATGTACCAATATACTGTTAATGTACATCTGTATGAAATTGTCACTCTTGGTTTTACAAAAATTACTTGACTTTAACTTTCGAAATATGTATAATAAAATGTATCTGATTTTACTATAATGTTGTATTTTGTCTTCAGCACCTTTAAAATCCCTTTTTGCCTCCTTACAAAAATGACTGTCTAAAAAAGTTTGGGATGTGGTGCTTTCACCCTCACATCTCTAGATAGTTTTTCCAAAAATATAGATTTTAGAGTTCGCCGCAAGCCCCCCTCCTCCTTCCCCTGCAGCTAGCCCAATCAGAGCGCGCAGTGCGCTTTGCGCATGAGCAGTAGGGGACTGTGAAGCTGAAAAGCTTTACTGCTGGTTTCCCTTAGTTGAGATGGTGGCAGCAGAACCTGATTGAAAAATTGGCTCGGGTGAAGACACCGCTGGATTCATGGACAGATAAATGTTCTAATATTAAAAGTCAGCAGCTACAGTATTTGTACCTGCTGACTTTTTTTTCTGCAGGAGCCTGGAGTTCCTCTTTAACTACTTCCAGTTCAGGCCTTTTGTGGCAATTTTTGTAACATGTAACAATCAATAATTTTTGCTAGAAAATTACTTAGAACCCCCCTGTGACAGACACAACCAGGACAGAGGCTTTTGGAGAGGACTAGAGGCAAGCCTCTTACCCACTAATTATGGCCCATGGCGAGAAAAGATCATTCTATAATGATGGACAACAACGCATGGACTCTGAGAGCGAGGCTTTAAGTAAATCTCTGAATAACAATAAAGGTTCCCTTCTGGAGTGGTTGGAAAGGTGCACCCATGGACAGACATCCCTAATTGACAGTCGGGGATGATCGGTGCATCGGGGGGGGGGGGGGGGCAGTTGCAAGCACCAATTTCCCTGTATAGCTTTCAATGAAGCAGCTGTCAGCCACTTCTCCTCTTCTCCCTCCCGCTGCCATCAGCTAAAAAGCCATACAGGGAGATTGGTGCTTGCAGCTGTCACTCCCGCCACACCATTTATCCCCGACTGTTCCCCTGTGCCCTCCTTCTCTGCCCCCCCCCCCATGTCCTCCTCCTCCTCTGGCCCTCTGTGTTCTCCTCCTCCAGCCCCCTGTGTGCTCCTCCTCTGCCCCCCTCATCCTCCCACAGCCGGCTTCCCTCCTATCCTCTCCTGCCAGCTGCTGTCGGGGATCTATCAGGATTGAGAGCAGAGGAGGGGGCAGGTAAACATGTCATTTACCGGCCCCATCCTATTCTAAATTGGACACAGTGATCAATCACTACTGGTCGCTCCTGTGTCCTTTAAAAACTGAGCATAGGAAACTGTGTTTACTCTGCTTCAGGTTATGAATGAACAGGAGCCTCTGTCTCCTGTTCATTAATTTTCAACGCTGAGGCTGCTGAGAAAGGGACTGGGGAATCTGTGTCCTCAGTCCCTTTTTATGTCTCAAAGGGGAGATGTCAGGGGTCTGTTTAGACCCCGGATATCTTACCAAAGCCCACCAACAGGGCTGAGAATTTTTTTTTGCAAGAAATATTAATAAAATTAGAGTTTAAAAAAAATGTATTAAATTGTAAAAAAATAATATAAAATAAAAAATGACTGACAATATCCGCCCCTGCCCTACCGACACTGCCCACTGCCCCAAACAGAATCGTAAAAAATTATAAATAATAAAATAATAAAAACAAAAAACTACTGACACCACCCACTGTCCTACTCACACTGTCAACTACTCTCCCCCAATCATTGTGACAAAAAATAATACAAAAATTAATTGTAAAGAATTATTTTAAAAAATTGAATTGTTAAAAAAAAAAATCTGACACTGTCCATTGCTCTAATTACACCATCCATTGCCCTACTGACACCATTCACCAGCCCCAAAAAATCATTTTGAAAAACTCCATACACTCCGCACTCCACAACTGCACATACTACCCACCACCATATACTTCATACTCCTCTTCTGCATATACTACCCACCTCCATACACTCCACACTCCTCTGCTACACATAATACCCACACCATACATTTCATACTTCTCTTCTGCACATACTACCCACCTCCATACACTCCGCACACGAGCACACTGATTTCATGATATGAACCTGCCCTGTATACACTGCAAACATACCACAGTCCTTGTACCCACAAAATACTCCTACTTACTATATCACAAGTGACAGTCTCACAGATACACATACACCTCAGAATAAAGAATCATGAGGGAGGGAGGGAGGGAAAAGGGAGCTGCTGGAGCACTCAGTGATCCCCTGCCTCTATCCACTGCAACCTCCTTGTATTGTCTCTTATAGAAGGAATTTAGGGGCAGAGGACAGCATCCCAGGGTGGAAGCAGGAGGAGAGGCTGTTGGCTTAGGAGGGTGGGCGCCACTGACGGCCCTTCCATTAGGGGCGCATGGGTGCCGCCCCCCTATCCATGCGTCTGGCCTCCTGATCTATATTCAGGGCGCCGGAGGCATGGATTTCAATCAGGGTTTTTTTTTTTTTTGCACGTTATTAGTGTCAGTACTGCTCATGGGGGGAGAGGGGCTGGGGAAGGGGGTGATCTGTTCCAAATTGATTGTAAATGTTGAAGCCTCTTGTATTTAATGGCATATACTGTATTGTCTTTCATTATTTTGTAAAGTGTGGGAGTTATACAAATTCTGAATAATAATAATATTAATAATAATAATAATAAGGCAGTAAGAGCTGAATGTTTTCAGTCTTTTAATGATCTATACATTTTTTTCATTGTTAACTGGAGTTATGATTTAATGAAGAACAAAATGTAAATGTACTTTATTGAAATGCAACCGTTCTTAATTTGTAATCTGCATTATTATGCAATTAAAGAAACGTTATTGCATAATGCCGATGGTGTAGATTCCAATATTGAGAGGGTAACCATAAAATAATTATATATAATAACAATAACATATTATAGGATTGGTTGGAACTGAAATTCAGAATACAATCAATACTTTTTATGGACCTTTATGTATTTTTTTTTAAAGATTTCTTGGTCAGTTTACTAGCTTGTATTTTTATAGGTTGTCCATACTTAACGGAAATGCTGTTAACCCTTTGGTGTTCCTGAAACCAGAGAGGTGAAGCCCTATCATTTGCTGTTGCTAGAGAAGAGAACGTTACTTGTTTAAAATGCATGAGAACATAGAAGAATGTTTTTGTTGTTTGAGCAGACTGCGTTCAGTAAGGGGGAATGAGTAACTTCTTTGACTCACTCATCTGTGTGTGCAAATTGGAACTTGTGCTACTGAGCTCTATTAACATCAGGCTTTTTTAGCAAACAAGAAAAAATTGTCTGGTAAGTTAGGGTAAAGGGACCTGAAACTCCATCTACTGGTTGGATAATAATACATGTTCATGGTAAATATTAGATTAGGTAAGTAAAACTATAGGCAAAACTTTTTGGTTTCATTTTGGTTAGAGTAAAGGAGGGTTATAACCCCTGTCAGATTTTCTTTTGCCATCTGTGTCCCATTTCAGAGATTTCCCTTCACTTTGTGTCCCATAGCCAAACAGGAAGAGAGAGGAAATGAATATTCATACGAAAATTCTCAAGAAAAGAAAAACATTTCGTACAACAAAGGCTTTTTTCTTTGTTTATTGTTTCTGATCATACGCAGTCCTTTTTTTCTGATTTTTCTTGGATGAAAATCGTACGAAAACTGTACACATTAAACGAAAATCGTTCCTTCTGCTACCGTACGAGAAACATTTTGGGGTTTGTCCCTTGGGCAATTTTCATACAAAAATTCGGAATCTGCTGTCGAAATTTGTGTATACGAAAATCGTACGAAAATTCTTTGGATGAAAATGTTCGCCGATTTTCTTATAGTGTGTACGCGCCTTAAGACTTTTTGTACGCTGGATCCGTGTTGCTGTGCATCCTGTATGCTGGTTCCTGTGAAGTCCAAGTCTCTCCAGTTTTTTCTGCTTGTCTGGCTCCTTGCTGCTGGCAGAGGGCCCATACCATTTGGCAAGAGTACCCGATCACCCTGTCTGGTGGTGGCTGCACATTGGATGGTGAATTCTTTCCATGACGGTATCCTTTTTCAAGTGGCATAGCAAATTCTTTACATAGTGGCTCTCCTTCATAGAGATAGAACATCTATCTTCCACAGTTCATGAACTTTTTTTCACTTGAAGTCACCTTTACCTGTTTGGACTCACTCACCTCTTTTTTTATTTTTTTTGCAATTCCTTTATTGAACCAACAGTTGCAAATATAAAATTTAAGGCATGAGTCAAGCAAGTTACAATAGCATACATAAACTACAGACACAGCTATCATTGGTACCAACATCTAAGTAGCTACAGCAGCAGAAAAGGTGACAGCGCTGTAGCATTTTTACTGCCGAAAGAAGATTGTTCTCATCCGATAAAAGAAAGCACCTATCAAATGGTTTTACTGGCAACATTTGGTTACAAAATGTTCTGGCATAGGCAGACTATGCATTATGAGCTACAAAAACAAGAGAGAGGGCGCCCTGACCTAGTGCATTATCATACCTCAATTTTTAATAAAAAAGTAAAAAAAAAAAGTAGATACTCATAAACACGTGTTTTATATAAGCATATATAAAGATACAGACGAGATCGCCTCCAAATTCACTATACTCGGCTGATGGCATGGGAAGACCTCTATATATATATATATATATATATATATATATATATATATATATATATATATATATAAATGCATTTCGAGGGTCAGGTCATCTTCTTCAGAGCTACTCTGAAGAAGAGGTCCTGACCCTTAAACCGCTTTAGCCATTTATGGATATTTAGAGGTCTTCCCATGCCATCAGCTGGTATGGTGGATTTGGAGGGGATCTCATCTGTATCTTTAGATATGCTCATGTAAAACACGTGTTTATGAGTATCTACTTGTTTTTTTACTTCTTTAATAAAAATTGAGGTATGATAATGCACTAGGTGGCTGCGCCGCCTCTCTTGTTGTTTTATAATTTGTGCAAGGATACCGACGGTCCTAAGAGGACAGCAAGACATTGCAAGATCAGCCGAGAGGAGAGTCCATCCTACCCCTAAGCACCACACCTGAGCACAGGAGGTTATGTTTGAGTATTGAGTTATGCATTATGAGCACTGGATCATTCTTGTCTTCATTTTTTATTGATCTGTGTACTATGAGAAAAATGTATGAAAGGATATTGAGAAATGGTTCCCTGAAGGAGGCGAGCAACTGACTCTTGTTAGTGCTCGTCCATAAGAGGTTAAAAAAAGTTATGCTCGACTTTCTCTTTGCTATTGAGATCTCTAAACTGATATTTCATTAGTTGTTACTGCCCCAAGTACTACACCCTTTGCATTGTTATTCCCATTGTTGTGTAAAGAAGATTGGAATTGTATCCCCTCAGCATACAGTTAAAATGGTTAAACGCCTACTCTTTGTCGGGGATTGATGTGTTTAAGTGACTCTTATGCTGGCCTTCTAAAACCTAAGCAGAAATTATTGTAGAAAGAAAGGTTAGTTCTATTTACAAGATTTTTTTTTTTACTAGCCTACATGCTTAGCTGTCGTCAGTGTTGTACGTAGTCATTTAAGCTAATTAAATCATATACTACATTTAGAATGCTACACGCGTAACCATGGGAACTATGTTTGCCTAGGCACAGTTTGGAATGTAGGTAGCTTTGCTACAGTATATGTGAGGGAATTAAAATGTATTTCTCTGATTTTTGTTCTTACAGATTTAACTTTAGAGCTACCAGGAAATTCTGGGCTTTATTTCTTCACTTCTGTGAGTAATTAGATTTTTTATAGAACAATATTACACCACCAAATTGGTTCACTTATATACTCCTTTATAAAATAATGTTTTGATTTGACTTCTGGAATTATCTGATTTGTATGTAGGTGGTACATGTTATCATCAACAGCACAATACTAGTTCAAAAAGCAAGCAGGAGATGGGGCAGTGGAATCTGAAGCGCTATAGGACTCATTTATGTGCATTACGTTACACATGATTAGTTTTCATTAGTTTTGATTCATTTTTATGATCCATGACTTCTTAAACAGTATTCCACCCCCCCCCCCCCCCCCCAAAAAGACACTGGGGTCCTTTTACAATTTGGGCAAATCCTCCCTCAGGAGAGAAAACAGACCAAGAAGGGACATCTTTAAGGGAAAGATATAACACCTAACATTTGTATTAAATCTTTGTTTTTTTGAACACTTAATAGATGTTTCACCAAGACATTGAGTAACAAGAGTTACAGATCATTATGGATTTTCTAAACAGCGATCACACCAGATGCTGTTTACTTTTAGACTCTCTCCTCTGTTGAAACTCTGTTTAGCCCCTTATGGATAGGGATGAGCAAATCTGACCAGTTTGATTTGTGGGCAGTTTTGCAAAATATCAATGAATTTTTAGAAAGAAACACACTTTTCTCCAAACCCTATTGAAGTCTATGGGGGAGTAATCTTTATGTTTGATAATAACCAAACTGCTCCTCCTGTGAGGAAATGTGTCAGGCAAAGTCTTGGACACTGACAATATTACACTAAACAGGTTGCACATACACATGCTTACTGTATGGAGCTACTACTCGAACACTACACGGAAGCATATTTTTATTCGTATGTATATGATTTTTTTTTTTTTAACATTAGTCCTATTGTTTTCAACACATTTTTAACAAATAGATTTTTATGACTATACTATACCATTGGAGATTTTTTTTTTTTTTTTTCCTGAGGGACAACTATATGCTATCCTTTGCATATCATCATTTTTGAAAATCTTATTGGTTGGGATCCCTGAAATATCCTAGTATGGTGATTGTACCATACAAGAGCTGATAATTGGGGCTAGTCTTGATTATCAGAGGGTGCTGACGATGGCAGTCTATCACTTCAAGGAGTCTCACTAATTTTTGTAAACTTTGTATTATGGTATGCTAATTAATAATCACATGAGCTATTGACCTCTGGAATATCGGGGCCCAATACTTAGGCGAGAGCTTGTGAATATTTTTGGTGGAAGTCATTTTAAGCTCTGCAGTCTCTTCATGCTAATATTTAAAGGGCTTTATATATCAGATTTTTACTAGCTGCTGTCACAATTTCATTGATTTAGTGGAAGGGTATAACAGTGCAGACTTTGTGTTTGAGATTTTTAATAACCAAACAATTGTCAAAAAAGGCTTGTGAAGCTGAGTATCACCCTAGGGGATATGTACAAATGCCAAATGAAAAAGAAAGTAAATGCAAGTACAGTTGGGAAAGGGCCTTTTCATGCAGCTTTGATAACATTGAAAAAAACATACTGGTAAGTTCCTGATAAGCAATACAAAAGTACAGGATTGAGGGAGGACTTATAGCTGGATGTGGTGTTATGGAACAGTACGATTTTCACAGACCGCTCAGTTGAAAAAAAAAAGCTTTTAGCAGCGAGAAATGTTTTTTCATCAAGCACTGCTAAGCCTGCTTTGACCAGCGGTAACAGCAGCAAAACATCTCTAAAAGCCGCAGTAAAGTGTCTTTTAAAAAAAAAAAAAAACTAACAAAGCAGCTAAAACTCTGCAATACAGTTATCTTTTAAAATGGGATGTATATGTGAAAGGTTTTGTATGCGAGTCAACTATGTGCTGGGTGTGTTGTGTGTTGTTGTATTGGTCAGCAAGTTTGGGGGAAAAAGGTAGACAACCCCTTCCTCTATGCAGTTAGTAGGACTAAACAGTCCTGCACCTGTGCAAAATAGTAATAAGAAATAAGAATTAAGAAATTTGTGCTGATACAATAAAGAAATTATATACACTATATTGTCAAAAGCATTGGAACGCCTGCCTTTACACACATGTGAACTTTAACCACTTAAGGATCGAGCCTCTTTTTGAGATTTGGTGTTTACAAATTAAAAACATTTTTTTTTGCTAGAAAATTACTCAGAACCCCCAAAAATTATATATATATATATTTTTTTTCTAATACCCTAGAGAATAAAATGGTGGTTGTTGCAATCATTTCTGTCACACCGTATTTGCACAGCGGTCTTACAAGCGCACTTTTTTTGTAAAAAAATACACTTTTTTGAATTAAAAAATAAGACAGCAATAAAGTTAGCCCAATTTGTTATATTGTGAAAGATAACGTTACGCCGAGTAAATTGATACCCAACATGTCATGCTTCAAAATTGTGCCCGCTAATGGAATGGCGACAAACTTTTACCCTTAAAAATCTCCATTGGCGACGTTTAAAAAATTCTACAGGTTGCATGTTTTGAGTTACAGAGGAGGTATAGGGCTAGAATTATTGCTCTCGTTCTAGCAATCACGTTGATACCTCACATGTGTGGTTTGAACACCGTTTTCATATGTGGGCACTACTCACGTATGCGTACGATTGTCCCTTTAAGAGCTATGGGCGAAAGTGACGTTTTGACGTCGCTTCCGCCCTGCAATGACATGGAGACGGGTGGGGGCCACCTTCCCCTCACTCATCTCCATGCCTAACAGGGAGGATAAGAACCCAATTGCCTCCGCCGCTACCGACGGCTCCGCTAAGCGGCAGAGGGCACAGAGCGCGGCAGGAGGGGGCCCACTCCCACCGCCGATAAAAGTGATCTCACGGCGAATCTGCTGCAGAGACCACTTTTATCTGAAAGCGGACCGTCGGCTGAAGAAGAGGATACCGGGGTTATGGTAGCTAGCTGCTGCCATAACAACGATATTCCTCTTCAAAGTAGCGACGTAAAATGACGACAGCCGGTCCGTAAGTAGTTAATGACATCCTAGTCTTAGTCCATAGTGTTGATTATTGAGTTGGCCCACCCTTTGTAGCTATAACAGCTTCAACTCCCCACACAGTTAGCAAGCACTCCCTAAGAACACATTTAACCCTTTGATGTTAACCCCTTGTCAGTGTCATTAGTACAGTGACAGTGCATATTTTGTTAGCACTAATCACTGTATTGGTGTCACTGGTCCCCAAAAGTGTAACTTAGTGTCTGATTAGTCCGCTGCAATGTCACAGTCCTACTATAAGTCCCTGATTATCCCCATTACTAGTAAAAAGAAAAAATTCCATAAATATATCCCATAGTTTGTAGACACAATATATCCCATTGGTTTGCGCAAACCAATCAATATACGCTTATTGGGATTTTTTTTAGTAGATGTGTTTTATAGCACAAAGTAAAAAAAATATATTTTTTTCAAAATTGGCTGTCTTTTTTTGTTTATAACACCAAAAATTTAAACCACAGATGTGATCAATGTGTATTAAAATCAGATGTGATTTTAATACACATTGCGGGGAAATTTACTAAAACTTTAGCACTCAGAATCTGGTGCAGCTGTGCATGGTAGCCAATCAGCTTCAGTTTGTTCAATTAAGCTTTGAGTAAAAACCTGGACGATGATTGTTTTTCTATGCAGAGCTGCACCAGATTTAGCATTCTCTGGTTTTAGTAAATCAACCCAATTGTGTTGCAAAGTACTTTGGTTTCTGTTCTGGGTTGCTAGTTTAAGCCTGGGTTCACACCAAGGCGGTGCGAATTTAATGTTCGGCGTAACTGCGCACTAAAACCTCAGTTGTTCAGCGGTTTGTCAACGTTTTAGCCAGCTGCGAATCAGATGCGTGCCCATAGAAGATAATGGGCCTGAATTCGCACCTGAGCCGCACCGCACTGCCCAAAAAACGCACACGTTTTTTGTGCAATGCGCAGTGCGAATGCACCGCAGATATGTGAACCAGCCTCATTAAAATGAATGTATTTTGAAATATCCTGCGAATTAGCTGCGTTGTAAGCAGCATCTAATTCGCATAGGTGTGAACGGGGGCTAAAGGTTTTAAAACAGGGCTTTCTGTAATGAAAAAGGTAAATACTCATCTGTTACATTGGCCACAAAATAGAACTACGATGGTTGATAAATTGACATTGGGAGCGGCTGATGGAACTAGAGAGGGCAGAAGGAGACCAGACACCTGACACTCAGATGCAAAATATTTTTCAGCATCAGTACAGGTAACTATTTACTCTTAAAAAAAAATAAAAAAAAAATATAATGATTGAATCATTTTTAATCATTTAAAAATATGTATTTAAATGTTTTTTTTACAATCAATAATCTTTTGCATGCACTACTACTAGGATTCAGTATTAAGTAGTGTGTGTTAATTGTACTTGAATCTTCCTCTGCTGTGTCTGGTATACGAGATGCGATGCTTGAACATTATAAGATTAAAAATACATAGTCCTTGTCATAATTGGAGAGCTTACGTTCTATAAATGTACTTTGACATCTGGCTTGAAATAGCTGCAGCATAAACATTCAATTTAATTTGGCAGTGCGGAAACATTTGTCAGTGGGTCATTCTTCCTTTTATTTAATTCTTGAATTCATCAAAAGATCAAAGCAAAATGCAAAAATAAGTGCTCTTGTTTGTACCATTTATTAAAACCTATAGCTGTGGTTGCTCCTTGCTCCTATGATACATTCATAAAATCATAGCTCACCAACAGACTTCACGTTTAGCTTCAAGCTTTATTCTTTTATATTTTCATCCCCAGAATAGCCTTTGTTTTCAGCTGTACTACATCATGCAATAAAAGTCCAGACCTCCTCAGTAATATGTCTAAAACAGAAAAGGTTGAATATAGCTAACCAGACTGAAAAAGACTTCTGTACATCATGATTGTCCATTAGGACTCCAGCAGTTGTGGCCTACATAGGGTAAACAGAGCCTTGGGCAACTATGACCAATCCCCATTTCACTCCAACCAAAGGCAGTTGGTTTAATTTCCTGGATAGAACTATCATCAAATTATCCTTGTACAGTAATAACAGAAAGGTGTCCAGCACAGACACAAATCCTCCAAATCTTCACTTTTTTTAAAAAACACTAAGGCCAGGTTTTTTTTCAGCCTGGAACTGCGTTTCAGAACCTTTGGCAGCCCTCTACTCTCTTCTCCAACTTGTCATTTAATACTGAAGCCAGTAGAGGAAGTTTTCTGCACAACAGACTTCCTCTACTGGCTTCCCTGTACTATCCTCTTGTGATGAGAGGAGAGTTGGGGGGGATTTGTACAGAGAGGGGAGCTGGGGGGATTTGTACAGAGAGGGGAGCTGGAGGGATTTGTATAGAGAGGGGAGCTGGGGGGATTTGTACAGAGAGGGGAGCTGGGGGGATTTTTAAAGAGAGGGGAGCTGGGGGGCTTTTTACAGAGAGGGGAGCTGGGGGGATTTGTACAGAGAGGCGAGCTGGGGGAGATTTGTGATGAGAGGAAAGCTGGGGGGATTTGTACAGAGAGGGAAGCTGGGGGATTTCTGATGAGAAGAGAGCTGGGGGATTTGTGATGAGAGGGGAGCTGGGAGGAATTGGACAGAGAGGGGAGCTGGGGGGATTTGTACAGAGAAGGGAGCTGGAGGGATTTCTGATGAGAAGAGAGCTGGGGGGATTTGTGATGAGAGGGGAGCTGGGGGGATTTGTGATGAGAGGAGAGCTGGGGGGATTTCTGATGAGAGGGGAGCTGGGGGAATTTGTACAGAGAGAGGAGCTGGGGGGATTTGTGATTAGAGGAGAGCTGGGGGGATTTGTGATGATAAGGGGTCTGGGGGGATTTGTGATGATAGGGGGGCTGGGGGGATTTGTGATGAGAGGAGAGCTGGGGGGATTTGTGATGAGAGGGGAGCTGGGGGGATTTGTGATGTGAGGGGAGCTGGGGGGATTAGTGATGAGAGGGGAGCTGGGGATTTATACAGAGAGGAGAGCTGGGGGGATTTGTGATGAGAGGAGAGCTTGGGGGATTTTGGGGATTCACCTTATGTGATACGCAGTTCTAAACCTTAGCTCATTACAATTTTTTTGGCTCCGCTGGAGGTGTGGCTGGGGGCGGGATTTGGGTGTGGTTGGGGCGGAGTTTGGACATGGTTGGGATGGAGAGTTGGTCAGAGAGGGCGAGTTCCTGCACCTATTCTCTGAGAAAAAAAGCCCTGACTAAGACAGAGCAAAACAATCCGTTAATGCATTTCCACCCCACAGGGCCTTAATTGTAGCTAGATTGCCAAAAACATTGACATCCTTTTAAAATGCATCCACCTGCTCTAGGTGGAGACAAAGACTAATTGCTAACAAACGTCAAACAAATGTCAAAAAGCAGAATAAAACCAGATAATCAAATAAAACAGACAACACGCGTGGGAAGTAACAAGGTCTGTAGCACATTAAATATCTACTGTCAGGTTCATTCTAAAAATACATTCATGCCCCAACTGTAATTAAGACCCAGTGGAACTCTGGTCTGTAAGCAAAAGATCCACTGGACTTCTCCCTGTGAGGACCTTCTATGGCCATCTCCACCCCTCAAATTTTGTTGCACTTTCTCTAAACAGTGGATTGAAAAAAGTTCAATCCCTGTTGTATGTTCTTAAAATGATGGGAGACATTAGAAAATCTCAAAAGGGACATCCCATGATCTTCTACAGTAGTGCTTATCTATGCTAGTGAGGAGATGCTTCATAGTACATCCTACATATTGCACATTGCACGATTTTTACAAAATATGTCATCGATTTTGCTATTACTATATCATTGATAGGGCATTTTGCAGTAAAAATATACGTGAATGTAATTATTAAAAAAAAAATAATAATTATGAATAAATCACCATTTTAATATAATTTTAAAAATCATTTACATTTATTTTTTATTTTTTAACTTTTATTAGGATAATACATGGTATTCTTGCCATCAAAGTCCTTGTTCAGGCACTTCCCATTGGAAGGTGACACAACTTTGTTCCTGTCTCCTAATGCCTAATACACACAATAGGATTTTCAATGGAAAATGTGTGATAGGACCTTGTTGTTGGAAATTTCAACCGTGTGTAGGCTCCATCACACATTTTCCATCCGAATTTCCGACACACAAAATTTGAGATCTGATCGTGTGTACACAATTCCGATGCACAAAGTGCCACGCATGCTCAGAATCAAGCTGAAGAGCAGCACTGGCTATTAAACTTAATTTTTCTCGGCTCGTCGTACGTGTTGTACGTCACAGCGTTCTTGACATTCGGAATTTCCGACCAACTTTGTGTGACCGTGTGTATGCAAGTCAAGTTTGAGCCAACATCCGTCGGAAAAAATCCCATTGTGTGTACAGGGCATAACTGTTCTCTTGTGTTCTTACCCTGTTAGTGACCAGGTCCACACATTACACAGGTAAGGTCCACCGCTGTCACCTTCAGGAAACATGCCCTGTCTGCTCTTACCATAAACCTTTTCTACAATATTGGTAAAAACTGTTTTTAGGGGCAATGCTATGGGGTTGAAGGCACAAAAAGTGTAAAGACTGTTAAAGTTCACTTTACAAAATAATTATTTCCTGATCCTAGTAGTAAATAAGGTGCAGCTATGTGCATGTCAACTACCCAAATAAGTGCATGAAATCATCCTGTTTATTAACCTCCCTTGCATATGAATGGGTATGCAAAGTGAGCACAGCTTATTCCCTGAGCTCAATAAACATTTACTTTGCAAAGTGAACATTCACTTTCTTAAGTAAACAGGCTGCTCGATATAGATAAACCTTCTGTAAGATGAGCAAAATGTATGCATTTATGCAAGTATTTCTCCAGAAATATATTTTTCATTGAAATTTCCCAGTAATTGCCGCAAAATGTAACGTGCCCCATTAAGATGCACTTTTTGAACTGTTTTGAACTGTTTAAGTTAGAATTGAAAGTGTGATTTTTATAACAGTGTGCCACAAAACTTCTTGGCTAATGCTCACAACCATTAAAATTAGCAAAGTGCAATGGGACAGGAAAACTTTAAAACTTACTCACAGATATAACTTACAAGAATAATTTCTACAAGGGTTTGAAGTTTTGGTTAATGGGATTTGTGCATACAAGTTTAGAAAGAGATATTTATTACAGAACTTTTTGTTAGGGTGTATTCATCACATTGAACACACTTTAAAAAAGGAATGATGGCTTTACTAACAAGTATACCAGACAATGGGCTGCCAGACAATCTCTTCTACTGGCAGTTAGGCAAATGGACTGGTAAACTAGTGTGACTTGACAGAATGGACTGATAAATTGGTGACTTGAGTGTCATTTAAGGAAGGCCAGGGATATGTATTGGTCAAATTGTAAAAATGCAATCTAGCTCAACTACCAGACCTTTTGTCCTCGAAGCCCTGCCTGCAAATGACTTTTCAGCCCACTTAACCTTACAACCTAGCCCAAACCTCTAACCCTGTCCCTTTAACCCTATTTGATATACACTTTTACCAACAAGTTACCAAAAAAAAATACTTAATAAAGATACTGCTGAGCTACACGAAGACTGGCAAAGAGGGACCAAGCTACACAAATAAACTAGAGACTACCTATACAAGGATATTACCAGATTCTGCCCACATTACAGGAAGCCAACTAGAGACTACCCATACAAGAATGTTCAGAATACAACGTTAAGCTTCTAAAGAATATATATATATATATATACAGAAATCGTAAAATGTTGCCATTGATATTGAAAATATCATGTCTACTACTTCCTGCCTGCCATATAGTGAAATGACGGATGGACAGGAGCACTCTCGTTCTGGGAGGACGTCATATGGCTTCCTCCCATTCTTGCCACGCATGCGTGCCCACTAGGGCGTTCAGTGTAGCGATGGGTAGCGTGTCGTGTCCCTCGGCTGTCCAATCACAGCTGATCACAGTGTAAACAGGAAATGTCAGTTTTCAGCATTCCTCTCCTCACACTGACAGAGCATGAGGAGAGGAGAGCTAGTAAGCAGCATTCCTCAGTGGGGACATTTGCACTGGCAATCAGGGCACTGATCATCATTGTCCTGATGATCAGTGCAGCCCCAACAGTGGCTACCAGTGCTGCCAATCAGTGCCCAGCAGTGCTGCCAATCAGTGCCCACTAGTGATGCATTTCAGTGCCCATCAGTGGTGCCTGTCAGTGCCGATCAGTGCCTCCTCATCAGTGCCACCTATAGTCCTGTCTATTAGTGCCGTCCATCAATGCCCATCAGTGCCACCTATCAGTGCCTAACTGTGACGCCTCTCAGTGCCTATCATTGCCATCTATCCGTGCTGCCTATCAGTGCCGCCTATCAGTGCTGCCTATCAACACCCATCAGTGTTGCATATTGGTGCCACCTCATCAGTACCCGTTAGTGCAGCCTCATCAGTGCACATCAGTCAAGGAGAAAAATTACATGATTACAAAATTTTATAACAGAAACAAAGAAAAGTGTTTTTTTCAAAAGTGTCTATCTTTTTTTGTTACTGGAATGTGTGGCCTTGGTACACACAAGGTGGCTTTCTAAATTGCAATCAATGTCTGGGTATAAATAGTCAATGAGTTTGTTAGCTCTCACATGGATGCACTGAGCAGACTAGATACTGAGCCATGAGGAGCAGAAAAGAACTGGCAAAAAACCTGTGTAACAAGGTAATGGAACTTTATAAAGTTGGAAAAGGATATACTGTAAAAAGATATCCACAGGCTTTAAAATGCCAGTCAGTCCTGTTCAATCACTTATTAAGAAGTGGAAAATTCAGGGATCTATTTATACCAAGCCAAAGTAAGATAGTCCAAGAAAGTTTGCAGCCACAACTGCCATAAAAATTGTTCAGGATACAAAGAAAAAACAACAGGTAACCTCAGGAAAAATACAGGCTGCTGTGGAGAAAGACGGTGTGGTTGTTTTTAAGTAGCACAATATGACAATACTTGAACAAAAATGAGCTGCATGGTCAAGTTGTCAGAAAGAAGACTTTTCTGTGCCAATGGCACAAAAAAGCCATGTGAGGCATGTCAATGTGTTGTTGGGCATATTGTAACCAGGCTTTTTTGTGGCATTGGCCACATGGACTGAATAAAAATTACATATATTATGTAGTCTGTTTTTCTTAGTCCTTCTGTAACATAGTTTCTTTACTTGTTGATCCTGTCAATAGATCCCTTATTTCTCCAGTTCCTGCAACACATGAAGCTGTTCAAACAAAAGTAGCAGTCGGAGGGGGAGGGAGAAACCATATAACACTATTGGAGGTCCTTACAATGGTCAGAATTTATTCACATTGTTTAAACTTTTTTTTCCCAATGGAAAAAAAAGGTGTTGTTACAACATCTATTTATTGAAGTTAGGCTTTAATTTGTTTCTTTTTTACTAAGCCCCCATTCACACCAGGGGGACTTGTCATGCAATTTGACAGGTCAAATCGCATGGCAAGTCGCACCTTGTTATCAGCAATGGCACTGTTGAAATTGGTGCAACACCGACTTTGTGGTGCTGCATCAATTTGAAAAAGCAGTTTCTGCACTACTTTTGGTGATTTCGAGTCCGACTTGCATAGACATCTGTGCATGAAGCCGCACAGATGTCTACCAAGTCGCACCTGAATTCGCACTTACATGTGGCTTTCATTCAATGTGAACGAGGGCTTATAGTCAATTTAGGGTTGAAAATGTATTTACAGTATTGACAATTTCACAGAAAATACAGTGAACAACATGAGAAATCACAATACAGGGACAGTAGAAAATAGAAAATAGACATGTGTAGGGAGTTAGCCCAATGGCTATTGCCCACAGCTTGACTCCTGTTCCCTAGTAGTGTTGAGCTAGGGTGAAAGACCGTCCTCTGTTACAAGGAATGATTCTGGCTAATAAGCCTTGATGTTCATACAAAAAGTTCTGTCTCGTTGAGGACATAAAAAAACGTAGGAGGTTCAGTTTCTGTGCCATTATAGATCCAGGGAGTATGGAGAGGAGAGCGATCTTTGCGGAGGTCGGTAGGTAGTGTTTCATCATAAATTTTATTATAACATTCAAATACCAGAAGGGGCGGATCCTCTCAAATTCCCACCAGACATGTAGATAAGTCCCAGTAGAGGAGATACATCGCCAACAAAAGCCTGGAGTGGATGGGAAAATTCTGTGCAAAGTGGAGGGGTCCCTGTACCACCTGGACATAATCTTGTAGTTCTTTTCTTGAGAGTAGCAAGATATTGTTGATTTATGAGTAAAATGGAATGAGGTCTGCCAGTCCGGTCTGGAGATGTCCTCACCCAATCCGCAGACCACATCCTGGTGTAAGGTGGTAAGTGATCGTGTGTTAGAGCCTGTAGTAGACAGTAGAGGGATGAGAGAAGGTGTCTGGGTGTTTCAGAGAGGGAACATAGGTCTTAAAATTTAGAGTGGGGTGGTGTATTTGGGAGGAAGCGTGTAAGTGTTTGGTGAATGTGGATATGTGCAGGGGAGTGAGCCAGTCGCAAGATCCTGCCGGTATAACCAGTGTCCCTTTGAGAGGATGTACAAAAGAGTGCGCTTGAGGCCAATCGGGGCGTTTGAGAGACCCCAAGGTCATCGCTCCCACGCCCTGAGGAAATGTTGGGTTATCAAACAGAGAGGTCAACGGGGATGGTCAGAAGATAGAATGGAGCACAAACCCCTGTAGTAGCAAAGTTTAAGAGAGGCGAGTGTTAGTGGTGAGGGAACGGCTAAATGGGCATAGTTGTGTCTATATCCCCATAGGAGAGCCCGTAGGTCCACAGGGGCTAAGTCTTGCTCTACTGAGACCGACGCCTTCAGGAAGGAACGAGGAAACCAATCCAGAATGCGTGCCATATGGGTGGCTTTTTAGTAGAGCTCAAAGTCAGGGAGACCTGCCCCACCCTGTAACATTGGGAGGGTAAGCAGTTTGTATTTAACCCTAGGAAGCCCACGGTTCCACATAAATCTGATAGCGAGGGAGCATAGGGAGGTGAATAAGGATTTGGGGACTATAATAGGAATCGTTTGGAAAAGGTATAAAAGTTTGGGTAGGGTGTCCATTTTGAGAATATCGATCCGCCCAAATCACGGTAAGGGGGATCAATAGTCAATTTAAAAATATAGGTTCATATAAGACTAACTGGTCCACAGGGTGACAAGCGAAGAGTGTTGCCACTCTATCACATGAAGTTGAAAAATAAAAGATCAACTGGCGGGATCTACAGGCAATAAATCTTTGGTGATAAAATGCTACAAAAGGGTCTCAGAAATACAATAAGATACTGCCTATGACCTTTTTTATATGTTGATCATAGTTCTACTTTAGCATTATATTTTTTCTCCTTCGAAGGATATGTCTTCTTCTTTATTTACACTTTTTCTTGAAACATGAAATGCATTCTATGTTTATGTCTGCATGTGCACCTGTTCAAGTTCTTAAAAGCATCAGGATAAATCATTTATAAAAGGAAATGAGTCGTGTTCTTCAGCATGTTTTTTTTTTCACAAGAAAGTTCTTCAGCATGTTTGCTAAAATATTTTTGTCTCAGACATATGTGCTGAAAGACAAATTTTTCCAGTGACAGCCTTTGAGTCTGATGTCTCAGAAGTGTTCTTTCTCTTTTCACATGTATTCATGATGTAAGTGAATGGGAGAGAGCTGTGTAACACTGAATATTGACGGCAAAACATAAATCTTGTTGTATATACCTTGGATTTCCCATATCCAGCCTGAATTTGCTAGTAGTCATTAATAGTAGAAAAAAATCATACATTTCAAGCGTTGCCTCTGCAGCCTCTGTCACCTAACAGCTGCACACTACATTTACTCTCCCTTTCACAAGTTGGATTTCTCTTGCTATAACTGTCACCCAGAGGAGACACTTGTGGAGCAAAATACAATGTTCAAGTGGTGGTTGACAGAGGCAACAGAAGGAACAATTGTGGAGCAGAGGACACTGTGCAGGTGGTGGCTGAAAGAGACAGAAGAGTGAGCACTTGTAGAGTGAAGTGCGGTGTGAGGGTGATGAATAATAGAGGCAGCAGAGAGAGCACTTGAGGAGCGGAGTGTGGGTGGCATGGGACAAAAGCAGCAGAGGGGACACCTATGTATTTTATTTTCAAATATTAGCTACCTGGAGAGAGCTTATTAATCTATTGTCCATTGCGACACACAGATTGATAAGCCTAGGGTTAAATAGTTGCTTATAGAAAAAATTGACCCTCATGCATATAGAAAACTGAAGGTCAGCCCTCTTGAGGTTATAACCTTTCCCACCTCACAGCTTTTTAGTTCTGTTTAAAGTCTTTAGAATCAGAATATTTCTGATTCTGTCAGAGATTCTCAGGAGGATTAATTTTCTGCTGAGGCCCTCCCTCATATAGGAGGAGGAGATCCTTTCAGCAGTTGTTTCACCTAAACAAAATTAAACAGTTTTTGTTTCTAAATGAGACTTGTTACTCGTTAAAATTAGAGGACTTCATTCCTCTGCCACAATGTCTGAGCCCTGCTTTTGTAGGCCTAAATGTTCCACCAAGGTGTTTTTTCATCATCTGCCATTTGATGATTGTACTGCATGCTCACCGCCCCACTCATTTTCAGAACTTATTTGACTAACCTAAATCATTAAGCAGAGATGTTTTTCAATTCAATTTATTGATTGCATGGACCAGATGATCATTACATTGATCTTTATGTAATAAAGCGGTGCTGGATACTAGCCAGGTTATGGCTCAGGTAACCCTTTTTTTGTCAAGATATACAGGGCCTTCTGGCCTAAGTGCTTGTCATTGAAGCATGAGTACAAGAAGACTTTGTTATGCCTATCCTCTATATTATCTAATCTAAGCTGGACAATATCATTAAAGTTTTGAAGGGTAGGGGGGGGGCACTCACTTACACCAGCTACACAAACCTAAAACTCAATGATACAGATCACGCCTCTCTATGCTGTAGCAAAACATTTATTTTCTTCCTTCAAGTTAGGTTCCAGCACCCCTAATCATAAATCATTTTTCCACCCCCTGAGCTCAGGAAGGTCTAAACATCACTGACAACCCAAGGGACCACATACTGAAGACAAATCCACTTCCAAAAGAAGGTCTACACTTACCAGCTTCATCAGAGGTGGTGGATGCATGATGGATTTCGAATTTGGGAAGCTTGCAGCACATGTGTCTAGGAAGTAGTAAAAAGAGGTTACAAAATAGTGTTTCACTTTCATCCTCAATATTTAGTATTCCATCCTTCCATATATCAGCAATGCTGAACAGACTTAATTTCATTCATTCAGCAATTTTTGAACCAGGGGGTTACTATTCCCGTTAGACCAGAAGAAAAATGTCAAAGATTTTATTTAAACCTGTTTAGGGTTCCAAAATTCAAAGGGAGCATTCATCCAATCTTGGATTTATAGGCTCTTAAATTAGGAAAGTCCCCCGAAATGTTGTAATCTATCTGGTCAGGTATTGCCTCCTTTCATGACAGAGACTTCTTAGCATCCATAGACAAACGGATGCATATTTACACATTTCCAAGTTATCATCAATTTTTTTGCATTGTTGTGGGCAACAACCTTTAGCAGTTTGTGTCCTATCTCTTGGGCCTTGCTTCAGCCCTGAGAATATTCACGTAGGTCCTTACACCAACTCTTGGTCTTCTTTGTCTCAGAGATATTCCAGTCATCTTGGCTACTTGGACAATCTGCTGTCGCAAGAGCTGGCCTGCTTGACCTTGGATTCGGAAATGTCAATCACTCTGTTGACTTTGGAGGGTTGCACTTTGTGAAGTCTTTTCTGATTCTGTTACATCACTTTGGATACTTGACCTTCTCCTGCATACCATTCAGGTCAAGGTCAGAGTTGCCCCAGGTGAAGATGACTGGCCAGCATGTGAGTTCTGGGATTGATAGTATCCGCTTACAAAGCAGTTCAAAATTGTAGCAATGCCAGTACCAGAAATTAACCTAAAAGTATGTATGGAACTTTAATAATAAACAGGCTAAAACATCAGAGTAGTTAATGTTTACGCATTTCAGCTTATATGGCCTTAATGGTAGCTGGCTACAAAGAACCATGACAAAGATTTTATCACACACAGCTTCACCATAAACAGGTGAATCAAAAAACACTAATAACAAGTCAGATCAACCAAAGGCACAGTACTAGGAAAAACACAAACAATACATCAACTAAAAAATGTATAAAATATTAATTCACATATTGCATACAGTATATATTTCTTAGAATACATTATTTTTTAAAACAAATGTATGTCCCATCTTTGATTTAAACCTTGTGACATACAGGTAGCAAGTTTCAGAATCCACCAGACTTCCCCTTCCAAAAGATGTCTGTGCACATATTCTCCCCTAATCGGTCCATAATATCTTTAATTCCGCAATATTGGAAACCAGACATGTCCCCTTCATGAATATCATTGAAGTATTTTGAGACTGAAGACAGTTTACTAATGTGGACCCTAAGTGTGCGAATAGTGTACTCGAAATACTATAATGAACAAGCTGTACATTGTATTGAATAAACCACAGTTTGGGTAGCGCAATTGACTCCCCAGTGACCAAAAATTTGGTCATCTTGGTTTTTAAACCTGACAATAACAGCAGATGTTAGTATCACATTTATGTGAACCAAAAGTAAAAAGCCATTTTTCCATAGATGATGATGATAAAAACTAATTTGGTGATAGTAGAGAACCCAAATGTGTTTATTCTGATGATCTCGGTAATTGTCCCATATTCATCTTAAAAAAGGTGGTGACAAAAGTCACCTGATTGTCTGGAAGACCACATCTTTTGTTGCTACATTTTCTGTTAGCCCTATTATTGTAGACTAAAATACTATCATGTGAGTGTTCACTGGCTCTTGCAAAACCTTGGGAAATCAATACCTCTGGATATACTGTTTGTCTTAATATATCTTTTATAATATTATACTCTGTAATGAACACTAATTCTCTAGAACACAACCATCTCTAGTGTTTACAGAGAATGTTCAGAAAAAGAGAAAACATCCAGTGAGCAGCAGTTGTGTGGACAAAAATGCCTTGTTGATGTTGGAGGTCAGAGGGGAATGGGCAGACGATTGGGCAGGGTTTGAGATGATAGAATGGCAACAGTAACTCAAATAACCACTTGTTACAACTAAGGTATGCAGAATACCATCTCTGAATGCACAACACTTCAAACTTTGAAGTAGATGTGCTACAGCAGCAGAAGACCACACCGGGTGCCACTCGTGTCAGCTAAGAACAGTAAACTGAGGATACAATGCACACAGGCTCACCAAAATTGGACAATAGAAGATTGGAAAAAGTTGCCTGGTGTGATGAATCTCCATTTCAGCTGCGACATTCAGATGGTGGGGTCAGAATTTGGCATAAACAACATGAAAGCATGTATCCATCCTACCTTGTATCAACAGTTCAGGCTGGTGGTGGTGATGTAATTGGGTGAGGGATATTTTTTGGCACACTTTGGGCCCCTTAGTACCAATGAGCATCACTTAAATGCCACGACCTACCTGAGTATTGTTACTGACCATGTCCATCCCTTTATGACTACAGTGTACCCATCTTCTGATGGCTACTTCCAAAAGGATAATGCACCATGTCACAAAGCTCAGATCATCTCAAAACTAGTTTCTTGAACTTAACAATGAGGTCACTGTACTCCAATGTCCTCCACAGTCACCAGACCTCAATCCAATAGAGCACCTTTGAAATGTGGTGGAACAGGAGATTCACATCATGGATGTGCAGCTGACAAATTTGCAGCAATTGTGTGATGCTATCATGTCAATATGGACCAAAATCTCTGAGGAATGTTTCCAAGCCTTGTTGAATCTATGCCATGAAGAGTGAAGGCAGTTCTGAAAGCAAAAGGGGGTCCAACCTGGTACTAGCAAGGTGTACCTAATAAAGTGGACAGTCAGGGTATATAAAGAAGACAAAACATGCTTCCTTCATTCCAGCATTAGTTATTACTAAAATAACTGCAGGACACAAGGAGTGGAGTTTGTACAATTGTCTGTCATCATTTAGCAGCATGATGTCCAATTACACAACTCAACCACCAATGCTTAATCAGTGGTGTCACGGAAATGAAGTGTCTCTCATCAGGTCAGCTAACTCATTTCTCCAAGGCTTACTTAGCAATGTCACTGATCTACTTCATAAAAACAGAGCATCTGATAGTCTCTTCCTGCAGTATTAGAACATGTCTCATTGACTTCACCATGAATACACCAATATGTTGCAGTCTGTATGTCAGTATGCTGAGCTAATTAGCAAAAGGACATTTTTTTTAAAATTCCATACATGAAACATTGCCATGCAATGTTATCTATACAAATTAAGCAGCTCCACAGGTGTACAAAATTGCAGCCAAGGAAGTCCCACTGATGTGTTCCAGCAACCATTTTCTGTGATTTGATAGAACTGTCTCAAACTATAAGTCTCTTGCAGTTAAGCCACTGATCTTCAAGAAACGTTTTAGTTACTGGTGAGTTTCAATTCTCCTTAGAGAAATTTTGATTAAATTTAACACATTCTGCAGCTATTATATGCCTGCCAGAGGGCATTAATCCTAGTTAGACCTGAAGGGATTTACAGTATGGTAGATCCCTGGCCCTGATTAAACTTAATACCTGACCAGAGTAATATTGCCATGCCATCTCTAATAAGAAACTATCAGCACTAAAACATGTCTTTAGTGAAAAAGACCTAAACATTTCTTCATATTTCACATAACGATAAAATATAAATTTATTTGCTTTTATGCATATTTACATTTTTCTTTTAACATTTTAAGTGTAAAAATACACTTGTATCTTGTTGAAATATATGTGGTGCATTAAAAAAATGAATAAATAATGATTACGTCAAGCAGGATTCTGTACTAACAAAACATATCCTTGTAAATGTTATTGATTATGGAATTAGGATCACAGTGCGTTGACTAAATCTGGGTTGTGAGTTATCTGCTCTAATCCTCTCTGCTCCTATCCTCCGGAAGCCACATGTCCAGTGAAAGTGTCTCCCTGTTGTCTATTCGATTGTAGAGCCATGGTGACAGATTGTTCTTAGTTTTGTTTCTGCTTCCCAGTTTAAGCAGACGCACATCAGTCAGCCAAGATTTTTTTTTTTTTTAAAAGAAACATTTGAAATAAAGTAACATTTGATCTCGATGAATGGTAGAAAAATATTGTTGGGTTAACTGTATCTAAACCCAATAACAAAAATGTTGCAACATATAAATGTAGTAACTGAATTAGTGTTTATTTCAGGCTTTTTTGTCCTTTATTTTCTGTTTCAATCATTTTTTATTAAATATTTTTTAGGTTAGGCTAGCCATACTGGCTTAGATTTCTCTTGTTCAGCTCTGCAGACTGAATCAGAGAAATCAGAGAATTCCACCATTCATGCTAAATAGCAGGTTTTGAATTCATACAGCCGCAGCGCCTGCGAATACCTGAACAGTTATTGCATCTGATCTGCATCTCTGGAGTACTTATTTTAGATGATTGCAAAATGAGCAGTGGCCAGGCAGTGGGAAAAGCAAATAGGATGCATCACTAGAGGGATCACCAACAGGGGGAAGGAGGTTCTTATCAGTGGTGGACAGTGTTTTTTTGTTTGGGGGGGGCGGCAAGCAACCAGCCCCCCAGCTGTTGCTCAAACCCCCCCCCCCCCCGCTGTCTGCCGGTCCACCGGCACTTACCCCATCGGCGGCGGGGATCGACAGGCACATCAGGGATCAGTGGGCACACAGCATCATAGATTGTGGCAGGGGCACACAGTGGCAGGGATCAGCGGGCACATCGGACAGGGGATCAGGCGACACAAGGTAACTCGCCCTTGCGAGCGGGTGAAATGACATTACCTTGCGTCGCTTCACCTTTTGGCCACTAGGGGCACGCGCAATGTGAGTGGCCGGCAGGAGCTATGACCGCCGGCCTCCCGCGATCGCTCGTAACAGAGTGAAAACTGGGATCTGTGTGCGTAAACACACAAATCCCGGCTCTTTCAGGGGAGAGGAGACAGATCGTGTGTTCATACTAAGGCTCCATGGCACACTGAAGCTCATAAACTGCAGTTTATTGGAGTTTGGGCGTTTTTTTTTAAAAGCCCATAAACTCCACTCTATGTTAGCCTATGTGTCCATGCACACATGGACGTTTTTTAGCTTTAATGAGCAGTGGAGTTTATGGGCTTTTTTCTGAACGCCAGAAATTTGCGTTCAAAGTGCAGTTTTTCACCGCCAAAAAAATCCAAACGCTGATAAACGCTCATAAACGCTCATGAACGCGCGTTAATTAGCGTTCAGCGTTCTATTTTTTCAATGAATTGGGGGAGTTTGGAAAAAGAATTGTGGGATTTTTGGAGTGTCCTCTGTGTATTTTTATTAAAAACGCCCATTAACGCTAATGCTAATAAACGCTCATAAACGCTAGTACAAAACACTGTAAAAAGCAAGTTTTTCAACCAGCGTTTTCTGCCAGCAATCTGGCGTCCAGAAAAAGCTTTTTTGAGCTTCAGTGTGCATGGAGCCTTAGTATGAACACCGATCTCTCTCTTCCCCTAGTGAGCCCATCCTTACAGTTAGAACACACCTAGGGGACACAGTTAACCCCTTGATCGCCCCATAGTGTTAACCCCTTCCCTGCCAGTGACATTTATACAGTAATCAGTGCATTTTTATAGCACTTATTACTGTATAATTGTCAGTGGTCCCAAAAATGTGTCAAAAGTGTCCAATTTGTCTGCTAGAATAACCCAGTCCCAATAAAAATCGCAGATCACCACCATTACTAGTAAAAAAAAAAATAATAATAATAAAAATGCCATAAATCTATCCCATATTTTGTAAGCGCTATAACTTTTGTGCAAAAAAATCAATATATACGCTTATTGCGTTTTGTTTTTTTTTGCCAAAAATATGTAGAAGAATACATATCGGCCTAAACTGAGAAAAAAAAAGCGGTTCTGAGACCCGTTTCCCGATTGACCGAAAGGAAAGCATACCAATTGGCCTAGGAAGAGGAGGAAGGAGACGGAGGGCGGGAAGTCGCCGTGATGCCTACGGAGGAGAGCAGGGGAAGGCACCACCCATTGCCCATGATGGCCTCCTGTGCATCACCCAGTCCAGGGCCTTCACTGCAACCCCCCAGTCCAGAGCCTCCTGTGTACTCCCCTCCTAGTCCAGGGCCTCCTCTGCATCACCTAGTTCAAGGCCTCCTCTGCACTCCCCTGCTAGTCCTGGGCCTCCTCTGCACCTCCCAGTCCAGGGCCTCCTGTGTGCTCTCCTTCTAGTCCAGGGCCTCCTCTCCTAATCCAGGGTCTTTGCCACACCAACCCTTTTGAAGTCCAGGGCCTCCTCTGCACCCCCCATACTCCAGCACCTCCTCGGCACCCCCCCCCCAGTCCAGGGCCTCCACGGCACCCCCGGTCCTCCTCTGCACCCCCCCAGCTCAGGGTCTCCTCTGCACCACCCCCCCAGCCCAGGGCCTCCTCTGCACCCCCCAGGTCAGGGCCTTCTCTGCACCCCCCCAGGTCAGGGCCTCCTTTGCACCCCCCTCAGTCCAGGGCCTCCTCTGCACCTCTCAGCCCAGTGTCTCCTCTGCACCTCCCATTAGCCCAAGGCCCCCCACTTCACCCCCCAGTCCAGGGCCTCCTCCGCACCCCCTCTCAGCCCAGGGCCTCCACTGAACTACCCTGTCGAGGGCCTCCTCTGCACCCCCCGGCCCCCCAATCCTTTGCCATACGAACCCAACTTCATAGTCCAGGGCCTTCTGCATACAACCCCCCCTCCTTGTCCTAATAAATGCCTTCTAGTTCCACAAAGGCTCTCCCGTGCTGAAGCGTCACTCTGGAATGCCTTTCAATAGTGCTGGCAGGCGGGAGGGGGAGCAGAGTGATTCAGCGCTAGTTGCCTGTGCAGTCTCCTTCCTATTTGGTTCTCCAGTATTTTGAAAACTATGCAGCAGGCACTGCCTGTCCATTACACATCGCTTCCCAGTGAAGGTGGGGTGACGGAACCCCTGGCGGCACCCCCTTAGGTGCGTCACCCGCGGTGTGTGCCCCCCCGGCCCCCCTAGTTTCAGCCCTGTCTATACATATAGCCCCAATAGCAGGTGGGTGTATGCTAAACTGGCGAAGGGATACCTGTGAAGGTGACTGTAAAGTACCTGGCACCTAATTGTCAATTGTCAATTTTAGCTCTTAGAGGCGCCTTCTTTTTTATCCTTTTTTCTTTAGAGTTGTTGTTTTACTTGACTTGAAGTGCTGCCTCAGTGCCCTACACAGATGTCCATCAGCCAGAACTATATTCACCCTTTGAGGATATTTTTTCTGGTTGGATACGGCTATCCAGAAGCGCCCTTCTTTCTCTTATCATGGTCTCTCTGTGGTTCAGTCTCACTCACTAGTCTTTGCAGGCTCTGTCCTCACAGATACCAGACACAGACCCTAGCACAGGTCTGCCTCTGTTCACTCCCCACACTGGTCTGCTTCAGCTCAGCTAATTTTGCCCAAGAAAAACACTGCATCTCTCTTCCTCTGTATGCAGAGAGTTGTGTGTCTGTAGTTTCGTGCAGCCATTAGTCTTCGTTCACTTGTATTGTATTTTATTGAAGTGCCTTCAGGGGCTTAAATAAAAAATGCCAAAAGCCCCAAAAACTTCAGTTTAGGAGCAACAGTGTACATGAGGTCTAAAAAATTTTAAAAATCCCAAAAATATATATACATTTAAAAAAAAATGGGGCAGACCCGATGGACCACTTGGCCTTTTTTCTGTCATGACTCTTTTATATTTCTATGTTTTTATGAATGCAGTCACTGTTCGGCAAAAACATTTCCACCTGGCTCCGTTGATTTTGAAATCAAATTTTGCTGAGTCAGGTGGTACCAACAGGCCTGCCAATAGCTGGAATTTTCTCCAATTTAGCAGGTATCAGCTGCAAGCTTTACTATAAAGCTGGTCATAAACTGTAGAATTTTTTTCACAGCTTTGCAAGCTGAAGGAGAGATTCCCCCTGTATTTCCCCTTCCATGATAAACATGTGGATGGAGGAATCTACCTTGCCAGCTAATATATTTTGACAGCTGACACCCCCAGCTGTCAGAATACTTGAATGCCCAGCTGTTGTTAGGCAAACAATTTTTCACCTGACTCCTTAGATTTTCATATTGAAAGGTGGAGGAGTGCCAACAGGGCCACCCACAGTTCAATCTTTTTCAAAAATGCCAAATGATACAGTATTTACAGGGGTGTGCTATCACAGACAAAATGTATATTCTTAGAGCCCTTTCACATTGAGCTACGGGCCGCGTTAGCGGTAAAGCGTCGTTTTAGGGGTGCTATTCAACCGCTAGCGGGGCACTTTTAACCCCCACTAGTAGCCGAAGAAAGGGTTAAATGTGCCTGTGTAAGCGATTTGGCAGCAGTGCCCATTGATTTCAATGGGCAGGGGCGGTGGAGGAGCAGTGTATACACCGCTCCTCCGCCGCCCCAAAGATGCTGCTTGCAGGACTTTTTTTAACGTCCTGCCAATGCAGCACCCCATTGTGAAAGCACTCGGGCTTTCACATTGGTGTGGCAGGGGAGGCATTTTTCAGGTCCATTACAGGCGCTAATTTTAGCCCTTTAGCACCTGAAAAATGCCTCAGTGTGAAAGGGGTCTTAAGGTTAGGTTCTAAAAATAGTATGCATAGTACGCATTCAAATTGGTAAACGGGTTCTGTCATGAATAACAAGGGATTTATAAATAATGGGGGAACCACTCTGCTAAACTTAGAAAACAGGGCAGGTGCTGCCTCCAACTAACCAAATGAGAGCAAACCTCTTTGTTAATTAGGACTGATCTGTTACCTGTTCTATGCTGTGTCTGTGACAGACACAGCACAGAGAGCAGTTCAGCTGCAACTCCATGCTCTGGTTTCCGTACGACAACTTCTATGTATGGAACATGATCTCTGAATAGGGAAATAGCAGATGATTAATAGCTCCACTCCCTCCATTCACAGTTGCTGTGTCATTCATGGTAACTGTAGTACGGTTTCTATGAATGACAGATTGGGCAGCAAAGGGCAGGCATAGTCAAGCTCTCCTGATGGGAGCTTCCTGCTAACGTCCACCACACTGGAAGATTACGATAGGAAACAGCAAGATTTCTATTGAAAGAAGAAGAAGAATCTGGATAAGGGACACATAATGCTAACTGTAAGTTATGTCACTTGTACTGATTCTTCTGTTTTTAGTTTTTGCAAAAACTTAGGCTTAAATGCAGTAATATATGGTGAATCTAGACATAATGGGCCCAAATTGCACAGCTATGCAAACAACTCTTGAAAAGCATCTAGCCTTTATCCAATCAGCTGGCATTACTTTAATCTGTTTGGGAGTCACGAGTCTGATGAAACTATATATGGCAGTGTGGTTTTGGGTAGGTATCCTAGAATGGATTCAAATTATGCAATCAGCGGAAGCATCGTCAAGGGGGGTAAAACTACACAATCAGCTTGAACAGCAGCCAAGATAAATCATTCTCCTGAATATCAACACTTTAGATGAAAGCTGCTGCAACATCTATCATTCTGTGACAGAATTAAGGAGGTTTCTGCATGAAAGTCTTTTTTTTTGTTGTTGATATTGAATAATTACTGAATCAAGTCTTCCAGGCAAATCTGACTTTAGTATCAATTGTCTTTTTGTGTCTTCTTTTGACTGGGTTTTGACTCAAAATTCTATACTTTAGAAAATGTGAACTCAAATAAGAACATATATTAATGTAGCAATACATTCATTAAAAAAAATAAAGTGTATGTAAAGCCAAAACTTTTTAGTGATTTTATAGCTTAGAAAATAAAGCAAATAAAAAACACATGTTCATGCGGGCCCGGATGTACTCCCTTTGCCGCCCCCAAGGCCAGGTCCTTCAATGCCACACACACACGCCACCATTCTCGTCCTTTATCGATGACTGCTACAATAGATCAATTAAAAACATATCTCCACACAAAAGAACACTGAAAATAACTGGCTTTAATTGTACAGACTGAAAATACTCTGTAATGCAGAAAATGCCTTTTAAAGATTACAGCAGTAAGAAACTCACTACAAATCGCCGTAACAAGGATCCGCTCTCCTAGACCGGCTTGCAGAACACTGATTCAATCTGCTACCACATGAGCCGGGGGTGGGTCTTTGTTACGGCGCCGCCGAACACACACACACACAGACCCAGCTCCCTGACACACAGCACTCCCGGCGCTGTGTGACAAACAACAGGAGGAGGTGGAAGGGGAGCGCTGCAGCCACAGATCAAAGCGGCCACAGGACAGGCGACCTGTAGAGTGGCCTCTACTGCGCCCCCCTTCCTCCAGTAAATGGTCCCACCCAGGGCCCACCCCTTGTACCGGCCCTGGGTGCTGCCCCTGTACCACTGCCCCCACCCCCCCCCCCCCCCCCCAGGTCTGGCCTCGGTGGCCTTGTGGGAAGTCCGGCCCTGTGTTCATGCAACAATATGCAGTATTTATTTAGTTAAAAAATGTGTGTCAATGTGGAAAGGTTAGATCCACTGTCAGGTTCTTATTGCTGTCCCTAGTGGGGAAGTTCCCCATCACTATTGGTCCTTGTGACTGTTGTCCAGAAAGTGGTGGATAATCCAACATTTTTTAGGTTATTAGCAGAACAGGAAGTGAGAGTTTTTTGTTGTTGTTGTTGATGCTCAATAATTACTGAATCAAATGTTCTGACTTTGGTATATAAGGTGTGATTGTCTCTTTTTTGATGCATTCTTTAAACCGGGTTTTAATTAATTTTAATTTTAATTTAATGATTCTAAACTTGAATAACAGGCAAATAAGAAAAACATTTATTCATGCAGTAACATTTTTATTAAAAAACAAAGTGTATGTAAAGCCAAAGCTCTTTTTATGATTTTACACTTTAGAAAATATAAACTCCAGGCAAATAAAAAAACACATATTCATGCATTAATAAATTGTTTTAAAATGTGTGTTAGTTTGGAAGGAAAGGATCCTATGTCAGGTTTTTATTGCTGTACCTGCTGAGGAAATGCGCCATCATTAATGGTCCTGGTAACCAAGAGAACAGAGCAATCTGAGGAATGACTTCCTCAGTATGCTGCTGCTTCATGGTCCAATCAGCAGGCAGAGATGCACCTTGACCCAGTATTCTTCACCAAGCTGTGCTTCTTGGGGGGGGGGGGATTGGTGTCAAGGTTTTGACTACACTGTTTGTTAGTGGTGCCTGAATTACTAGACTGGAAGAACAAAATAAATCCTTGGCATGTAAAACAGTTGCAACATACAGCATGTACTGATTATTTTGCTGCTTGTTTCAAACAAATGGAACATTTCTGACTACATGTAAACCAGACCCTACAATCTCCCGTGATAGTTAGCATACCTGAGCCTTACCCAAAAAAAAAAAACATATAAAACATGGATGTTGTGACAGGACCGTCCAGCACCCAGCTTGGTTACCTCCATCAAGACACGGCTTCCTCCAGTCTGGAAGCAAGAACCAGGTATTATAGCTAAATATTGCACCCAAGATACTAGACGACACTAGCTTAGGTGAAAACTGGAACTGGAACTTTATTGTAAATTCACATAGAATATATAGCACACAAGATCAGGTAGGGTCTGCTCACATTATCCTAACAATACAAACTGTAAACAGGAATATAATTAACATAGCTAAGCAACAGCCAACATAAACATAATGCTAATCCACATCTAACAACTAATAGATGACAGTGGTCTAATTAACATGGACTAATTGCCAACTAGTCAGTTAAACAAACCTAGGTGCCCAGACTGTTCGGCACCCAACCCACAACCCTGGATACACAAAGTACATCACATTATCATAAACATATACACATAACATCCCACCGTGGTTTGATAAGAAGGTAACGTGGTCAGAATATTAATCACATCTCCAAGAGATGAACAAACAGATAGAAACAATATGTGACTTAAGTAACAATGCACACTTAGGAGGCACAAAATTGGAGACACATACTTAACAATAAATACATAACATCTTAATAAACAAACTATAGCAGGAGACCCCAGTATCAGGTTGGTTTGAGCTGATTATATCACGATCTGCTCTGAGTCTCACAGTCTAAAGCAGTCATTGCTGGTTTGTGCACAAAGGAATCAAATCTGTATCCCGGGCCTAGATTCCCAGAGTCTGTGTGTTTCGGGGAGACAATCCTGTATCAGCAGCAAGACCACTCCAAGGGTCCCCCAGGCAGACACCTCCCAAGAATAGAGCCCCCTCAAAAGCCAGGGCCCATAGTCAGTAGGCAAGGGGCTACACTGCAGTTCCCTCCAAAAGCCCCTGTCCTGGTTGGGTCTGTCACAGATGCACTTCCTCTTACTGGTCCCCATGTTTTACCAGGATAAGGAGGGAAAAAAATGAAATTGATGTAATCCTAAAATAAAAAAACTGCAGAGGGTTCAGCCCAGACACAACCTATATTTTCTTAGTTATTGTACACTGCTTGTTCACTATTTTAAAGTGCGCACCACTGTGGAAAGAGTACACGCATATGTGTTTATGATCCATGTGCCTACTGTGATTCCAATTTTACAGATAACGTCATGCTATTTGTAAATGGTTTTCCAGGCAACAGCAATGCCTTTTCCTTCCTTTGACAATGGTTTTAAACAATCATAAGCATTAGAAAATCATGCTGACTTACATTCACTTTTAGAAATAATTAAAAAAATATATAATTTGTGTGACCTATTTTCCTTTTAACAAAATTCCATTGCTTTTTTATAGGAATAAAAAAGACGTGTATAAAAACACAGTTTGCTAGAGACTGGAACCACAAGGTGCTAACAATCACTGAGATAAAAAAAAGAAGAAAATTACTATTTTGCACTTCAAGATTATGGAAAAATTGGTTGACTTTTCTGTGAAGTTTTGACAATTGGAGTCAATGGGGACGGTAAAATTATGATGGTTTAAGGTTGTTTTTAAAGTAATTTGTAAAGGCTCGTTTTTTTTTTTCTTAAAAATAACAAACATGTTATACTTACATCCTCTGTGCAGTTGGTTTTGCACAGAGCAGCCTGGATCCTCCTCTTCTCAGGGCCCCCTTTGCTGTTCCTAGCCCCTCCCTCCTTTGAGTGCCCCTGAGCCAGCAGCCTGCTGAGTCTGAGCTCTGTGTGTCTATTCAGACAAGGAGCCCCAACCTGGCCTTGCCCCCTCTCTCCCCTGATTGGCTCATTTTGATTGACAGCCACGGGAGCCAATAGAGTCGCTGCGCTGTCTCAGCCAATTAGGGGGAGCGTCCTGGATGGCTGAGGGGATTGTGGATATAGAGAGAAGGGGCTCAGGTAGGTAATTAGGGGGGTGCTGGGGGGGCTGCTACACACAGAAGGTTATTTTATCTTAATGCATATGTAGCACTGACCCCTGAATGAGCTGCTGAATTTGATTGGGCCTGTACTCTGCTAGTGAACCCCCACTGACTTGGCTCAGTCCCCTTGACACAGCTGTGGTGCAATGTTGGTGTGAAGCTAATAATGAAGGATAACACCACAATATGCAATGCAACAACAGTATACCTTTAGTATTACCTGGGTATCCGATGTTCCACCTGCTGGGAAAGGAACAACACTCCACACCAATTGTACTTAACCAGAAACGTATCTTTACTGGAACTTGTATTGAATAGTAATTACAGTATTTGCACTGTCACATAAACATAATGTAACAGCACAGTAGGTATTCACAATAGTTTACACAAGTGAAATTGTCTTAGATGACCCCTGAGAATGTGTCTCCAATTGGGACTAGTGCTCAGAGTGACTACGCCTTACTCTGGGCACCTTCCCACTTCCAGCACACTCTGGTGACTACAGAAATGCAAAGGCAATAATAGTAAAGCACAACACAACTACTAGGGAGCTCCCCCTAATTTAATAGGATGCAAGGCCTTGCAATGAGAGATGCAGTCTTTGGTCTTCTGTCTTCTGCTATCTATTTGTGTTGTGGTAATTTTAATCCAACACTGAAGAAAACAAGGGTTAACGTCAGAGGAATATTAGAACTGTTCCTGTAGTGTGGTACACCTGTAACTCCGATGTAATTTAGCTTTGGATAACACAGTGTCAATAGTATAATGGAGTATAGGCTTGAGGCCTGCTTAAACTCAGTCTCTTTATTAAGTTCTCTTCCGTGGGACTACAGGTCCCAGCAACACTGTGTTAAAGTCTATGTGTATGAAGGTGCGTTAGAAAACGATGGGCGACAACCCTCTCACCAAACTGGGTCTGAAGATTGGAACAGCTCCGCTCCACTGGTCTCAGTTTTACTTCTCACCGGCCGGCGCTGTCACACCGATCCGCTCTGCAAGATGATACTGGACCCTCTGATTGCTCCCACAGGTGTCTCTGGATCCTTCCCGATCCAGTCACAGTCTCTCCAGCGATCAGGTACAAGACAGAGTCTTTGGTTGTTCCGCTCCACAGTGGCTGTAGGCCACACTCTCTGGAGACCTCCTCACAGGTCCTTGCAGGCAAGCCACGCGTCCAGAAGAGAAATAAAATGGCCATGTGTGTCTTTTTATAGCCTACCCAGCATGCAGTTCAGTACAGAGTGATTATGGGTAGGTCATTGGCATTATGGTTAGATAGGTCACAATGAAATGTAAACAGAACAGTCACTTCCTGTACATTTCTAGTACTATTGGAAAAGACAATAATTGAAGTCCATTTTCAGTATAGGCCACTAGATGGCGCCAAATACTAAATTATAACACTGCTCATAAGGTTTACGGTTTACATTATATATATATATATATATATATATATATATATATATATATATATATATTAGTTATTAGAGTTTGAAACTCAACACAATTACTTTTGGTTTGATGGCCGTTTTTATTTACAGCTGAAAGGTGTGGTGATGGGAGCGAACGTCGCTCCTAGATTGGCCAACCTTTTTATGGCCAAGTGGGAGGAGGACGTTGTTTATGCTCTGGATCACCTGCAGTTGAAACTGTGGGCCAGGTACATAGACTACGTACTCCTCCTATGGGCTGGCACCTCAGAATCATTGGAAGAATTTTTTTTCGGTCCTTAATGATAATGAGGTATTGTTTTAACATACCAGTCCAGCCCGTCTAAGATCATTTTTTTGGATCTTGTGATAGAAAGGTCGGAACAACAATTTATATTGAGTACCCACTTCAAGCCCACCAATAGGAATGGTTTTATACCTATGGATAGCTGCCACCATAAATTGTGGCTAAGGTCAGTTCCTAAAAGTCAATTCCTGCGTCTCCGCAGGAATTGTACCGATGTTGATACTTTTAGGATCCAAGCTAATATTCTAAGGGAGAGATTTCTCGACAATGGTTATAATCAGGCTGAAGTTTATAAGGACCTCTTTAACCACTTCAGCCCCGGACCATTTGGCAGCCAAAGGACCAGAGGTCTTTTTTCAATTTCGCACTGCACTACTTTAACTGGTAATTGCGCGGTCATGCAATTTTGTAACCAAACGAAATTTGCGTCCTTTTCTTCCCACAAATAGAGCTTTCTTTTGATGGTATTTGATTGCCTCTGTGATTTTTATTTTTTTTGCGATATAAACGGAAAAAGAGCGAAAATTTTGAAAAAAAAAGAGATTTTCTACTTTTTGTTATAAAAAAAATCTAATAAACTCAATTTTAGTCAAACATTTGGGCCAAAATGTATTCAGCCACATGTCTTTAGTAAAAAAAATGCCAATAAGCGTATATTTATTGGTTTGCGCAAAAGTTATAGCGTCTACAAACTAGAGTACATTTTCTGGAATTTACACCGCTTTTAATTTATGACTGCCTATTTCATTTCTTGAGGTGCTAAAATGGCAGAGAAGTACAAAACCCCCCCAAATGACCCCATTTTGGAAAGTAGACACCCCAAGCTATTTGCTGAGAGGCATGTTGAGCCCATTGAATATTTTTTTTTTTAGTCCCAAGTGATTGAATAAAGACAAAAATAAAAAAGATTTTTTTTTTTTTTTCAAAAAGTTGTCACTAAATGATATATTGCTCACACATGCCATAGTTATATGTGGAATTGCACCCCAAAATACATTTTGCTGCTTCTCCTGAGTATGGGGATACCACATGTGTGGGACTTTTTGGGAGCCTAGCCGCATACGGGGCCCCGAAACCCAAGCACCGCCTTCAGGATTTCTAAGGGTGCAAATTTTTGATTTCACTCCTCACTACCTATCACCGTTTCGAAGGCCATAAAATGCCAAAATAGCACAAAACCCCCCCCAAATGACCCCATTTTGGAAAGTAGACACCCCAAGCTATTTGTTGAGAGGCATGGTGAGTATTTTACAGCTCTCATTTGTTTTTGAAAATGAAGAAAGTAAAGAAAAAAATTTTTTTTTTTTCTTTTTTTCAATTTTCAAAACTTTGTGACAAAAAGCGAGATCTGCAAAATACTCACCATACCTCTCAGCAAATAGCTTGGGGTGTCTACTTTCCAAAATGGGGTCATTTTGGGGGGTTTTATGCCATCTGGGCATTCCATGGCCTCCGAAACTGTGATTGGCAGTGAGAAGTGAAATAAAAAAATTACACCCTTAGAAAGCCTGAAGGCGGTGATTGGTTTTTGGGGTTCCGTACGCAGCTAGGCTCCCAAAAAGTCCCACACATGTGGTATCCCCGTACTCAGGAGAAGCAACAGAATGTATTTTGGGGTGTATTTCCACATATGCCCATGACATGTTTGAGCAATATATCATTTAGTGACAACTTTTTGTAAAAAAAATATATATATATTTTTTTTTTCATTATTCAATCTCTTGGGACAAAAAAAAAAATATTTAATGGGCTCAACATTGCTCTCATCAAATAGCTTGGGGTGTCTACTTTCCAAAATGGGGTCATTTGGGGGGGGTTTGAACTGTCCTGGCATTTTATGCACAACATTTAGAAGCCTATGTCACACGTCACCCACTCTTCTAACCACTTGTAGACAAAGCCCTTTCTAACACTTTTTGTTTACATGAAAACATATTTTTTTTTTGCAAGAAAATTACGTTGAACCCCCAAACACTATATATAATGTTAAAGCAAAGGCCCTACAGATTAAAATGGTGGGTGTTGCATTTTTTTTTTCCACACAGTATTTGCGCAGCGATTTTTCAAACGCATTTTTTGTGGAAAAAATACACTTTTTTTTATTTTAATGCACTAAAACACACTATATTGCTCAAATTTTTGATGAAATAAAAAATATGATCTTAGGCCGAGTACATGGATACCAAACACGACATGCTTTAAAATTGCGCACAAACACGCTGTGGCGACAAACTACATACATTTTTAAAAGCCTTTAAAAGCCTTTACATGATACCACATTAGATTCACGGAGGAAGTCTACTGCTAAAATTACTGCCCTCGATCTGACCTTCGCGGTGATACCTCACATGCATGGTGCAATTGCTGTTTACATATGACGCCAGACCAACGCTTGTGTACGCCTTTGCGCAAGAGAAGGGGGGGCAGGGGTGCTTTTTTTTTTTTTTTTTTGTTTTTTTTTTATTTATTTAGCTTTTTTATTTTATTTTTAAACTGTTCCTTCCATTTTTTTTCTTTGTTATGATTTTTATTGTTATCTCAGGGAATGTAAATATCCCCTATGATAGCAATAGGCAGTGACAGGTACTCTTTTTTTGAAAAAATTGGGGTCTATTAGACCCTAGATCTTTCCTCTGCCCTCAAAGCATCTGACCACACCAAGATTGGTGTGATAAAATGCTTTCCCAATTTCCCAATGGCGCGGTTTATATCCGGGAGGGGGGACATTCCCTCCCACTGCTTGTAAAAGCAGTCTAGAGGCTAATTACCCGCTAGAATTGCTTTTACATGAAAGCCGATCACTGGCTGAAAAGAATGATACCAAGATGATACCTAAACCTGCAGGCATCATTCTGGTATAACCATTCAAAGTCCAGCAACATACTGGACATATATTGTAATCTTTTTTTTTTCATGCAGCCTCTTGGCTGAACGAAAAAAAGAGATTGATTGGTGGGTATGCCCACCATTAGAATACCTCCCTTCATCCACCCACTTCTAATGATGGGCATACATGCACCATTTATATATGCCGATGCATGGGGGCATCCTCCCGCAAAAGTTATGCCGTGTACACACGGTCGGAATTTCGACCGTATGTACGTGGCATTAGGAGCCAATCGCTCCTCCCCCCCCCTGCTGCCCCCATGCTTCGGCATATATGCTCTTTTTTTTAACTGTGGTGGTGAAATCACCTCCTACAGCGTTGGAGTCGCGGCTTTATGTATCGTGGGAGCAAACGCTGTTGCTGTCAAGATAAATAAATCCGCGTTGCAACTGAATGGCGCACCTGAAAACAAAAAAATGCTTAACACTAAAACACAGTAAACAAAATTACATACCTGAAAAGCAAGCATGATAAAACATGATAAAACATAATAAAACATTGCAGAATAGAATGGAGTAAAAAAAGAGCAACAATAGAGAGAGAATAGAGTGAGAGAGAGAACAATAAAACGACAACTATTTTTATTTTTTTTATTTTTTTGAGATTCACAGGTAAAAAAGCTCCTGACTGAAGCGACTGAATCAAAACGCTACCACAAAAAAAATGTTAGCGATCGCAGGGATCAGGCCTGACTCTGCGAACGCTGCAGTTATGTGTGCTTAGTGTTTTGTAAGTGACAGTGATCGATCGATACTGCACTTGGGTGGGCTGGGCTGGGCGGAGGGGGAAAACGCAGGTGCTAGCAGGTATCTGGGCTGATCCCGCTAACAATGCGTTTTTTTTTGGAACCCTAAACTGCTGGGACGCTAGTATAGATCTGATCAGATCAGATATTGATCTGTTCAGATACTATACCACTAAGGGAGGTGTATGCTTTGTGCGTGGGTGTTTGCGGTACTGGCACTAACCTGGGGCGACGCAGACCTTATTTGACCCTAAAACCTAATTGATATCACCCGCCGGGCGATCAGGGGGTTAAACCGTTATTGGGTAATAAATGGCGGGTGCCCTGACAGTATAAAAAATAAAGCTAACTAACCAGCGTCACCCGTAACAGTAATACAAAAAAAAACTGGTTACCTAGCGACACTAATGCAGCGATCAGAAAAACGATCGCTTAGTGACACTGGCAAAAGGGGGTGAAAGGGTTAACTAGGGGCAATCAGGGGGTTAAAACCTTTATTAGGTAATATATGGGGGTACCTGACGCTATATAAAAACCTGACGGGGAACCTAAATAACGAAATAACTAACTGGCTAACCAGCGTCACCAGTGACAGTTATACAGTGATCACTGGTGAAAGGGTTAACTCTAGGGGCAATCAGGGGGTTAAAACCTTTATTTAGGTTGTAATATGGGGGTACCTGACCTATAAACCTATTTATGAACCTATATAAACATGGCGGTTACCTAAAAAAAAAAAATGGTTACCTAGCGACACTAATGCAGCGATCAGAAAAACGATCGCTTAGTGACACTGGCAAAAGGGGGTGAAAGGGTTAACTAGGGGCAATCAGGGGGTTAAAAACCTTTATTAGGTAATATATGGGGGTACCTGACGCTATATAAAAACCTGACGGGGAACCTAAATAACGAAATAACTAACTGGCTAACCAGCGTCACCAGTGACAGTTATACAGTGATCACTGGTGAAAGGGTTAACTCTAGGGGCAATCAAGGGGTTAAAACCTTTATTTAGGTTGTAATATGGGGGTACCTGACCTATAAACCTATTTATGAACCTATATAAACATGGCGGTTACCTAAAAAAAAAAAAATGGTTACCTAGCGACAGCAGTGACACTAATACAGCGATCAGAAAAACGATCGCTTAGTGACACTGGCAAAAGGGGGTGAAAGGGTTACCTGGGGGGCAATCAAGGGGTTAAACCTTTATTAGGGGGGGGTAGGGGGCTACCTTGGACCTAAAACTAACTGCACTGACAGTTATTACAGTCACACTGACACTAAATGCAGTGATCAGTAAAAAAATGATCACTGCAATTAGTGACACTGTGACTGGGGGGGGAGGGGGTGATCTGGGGGGTGATCTGGGGGTGACAGGGGGGTGTTTTGTGTGCCTATGTGTACTGGTGTCAGTGTACTGTTGGTGCACTAACCTTTAGACGTTCACAGCTCGGCGTTCCGGTCACATAGACCGGCGCACCGAGCGTGACATCACTTCCTCTGCCTGTGTTTTGATTGACACAGACAGAGGAAGCATCTGATTCGCCAGGAGCGATCGCGAGGGGGTGGCCAGAAACCACTGGCCGTCCCCTCATCCCGGATCGCTCCTGAAGCGATCCCGACCGTCCCCGCCGGCCGGGGGGGGTCCGATCGGACCCCCCACCCGCCGGAAGAATGGCACGTACAGGTACGTGATTCTGCCTGTACGTGCCATTCTGCCGACGTATATATACAGGGGGCGGTCGGCAAGTGGTTAAAGTTTTGAACACCGACCAAGTTCCACTGTTGACTGATAAACCTCAGCGAGAAGGTGATGATAATTTCAAATGGTCTTTCCTTACGAGGTTCTCAACACAACAAAAACAGATTAAGGACATCTTTGAACGGCATTGGGGGATTTTGAGGAAGGATAGGGTACTTGGGCCTATCATACCTGAGAGACCCAAGGTTATCTATCGAGGTGTATCTCCACTTAGAAGCAAGATTGCACCATCTATCATCAATCCCCCCATCAGGCCAACATTTTTCCATAACTGGATAGGATACTACCCCTGTAAAAAAAATTCTGTATGCCATTATAACACCTGTGGACATAGAACCACTAAGGAATTTAGATCGACAGTGACTGGTTGAACTTACACAATTAAGCAATTTTGCACCTGTGCCACAATTAATGTGGTATACCTACTGACTTGCCTTTGTGGCAAGCATTACATTGGCAGAACCATAAGGTCATTTACAACCAGGGTTACCGAGCACATCTATTTAATTAAACTTGGAAGTATCAAGCATACAGTTCCCCGTCATTACTGACAACACCATGCTCGTGATCCAACAGGAACCCAATTTCTTATCATAGACAGATACATTGCCCCGTGGAGGGGCGGAGACAATACTAGAGGAGTATCCAGATTGGAAACTTTCTGTATTTATGAATTGCAGACCCACTATCCACAAGGGATGAATGTGGAGTGGGATATCAACTCTTTCATAAACAGAGCATAATTGTTATTTTTCTGGACTTTATGCATGAGCTTACAAGGAACGATTTTCATTTTTACTCTTTTTGGTATATCTATATATATTTTGTATTTATTCATTTTTACATTTGATGTACTGCACTGGTTGGATATCATATCCTCTTAATGCCATACCAACTGTTGGGTATTATTATGTTTTAACCCTTTAATTTGGTGTATTATTATGTTTAAAATTTGGGTATTGTTAGTCAATAGGATTGTGAGTGTATTTTTATTCAACAGATTACACTGCTCCCATAACCTGTCTGTTTACATCACTAGATGAGGTTCTGAGGCTGGGATCCGTCTGCCCCTCCCAGGGAGTCGTGGTCATCAATGTCAGAGCCATACTCTCTATTGATTGGTTTAAGAGCAGTGTTAGATTAGCGATGAAGACGTTCTTCCGCCTCCTTAACAGTGAGGCTTGGTTGCTACGCTCATTGTATTGTACACGGAGATTACGATACCGGGCCTCATTTTCATAACGAGGCATGGTTGTCCTGTGACACTGTTTTTACAAGACCGGGTCTCGTTTTCATAACAAGGCTTGGACATCTTTTTTTTTATTTATATTTCCATCCCTTAAAAACAATAAGCTAAATGAATCCATGGCCTCCGCTATTCCCTTCCGGGATCTAGACAGGAAGTGATGTCAGGTGGAGCCATTTCTAGCTTCAAGCACATTCTGGGGTCACCATTCCTTTATAAGCAATGTTGTTGTGGGGGGGCCCACACCCCAGATGATGACTGTGTAGTCGAAACACGTCGGGTGGACCTTCCTGCATACATCGCTTTGTGCATTTGTACATGTCTTATCATGTTCTTCAAAATGTGAGTGTTCATTTTATTTTTATATTAAATACTACTTTTTTAAATGGTATCACGCTATGCCAGCTCTTTTCATTTGCATGACATTACTCAAGTGATACCAAGCTTCTACCCTCCATATGATGTTTTGGGGCCCATATGCTACACCCTATTGATGGTCTGACGCTGATCCACTGACGTGGACTCAGGACCTGCTATCCTTATTGGTTTATTTAACCTAACAAACCTTTCTGATTTGGGCGGTATAAGCCTCGCCAAGTCGCCACGATCTGGTAAGCCTCCTCCTATCTATTGTGGTGGTGTTTCTGACTATCTTCCCATTCCAAGGGGTGGTTGGACTTTCATACATGTCTGCTGGATCACACTTTTATTTGGACTTTGTTTGCAACTTTTATTTGAATTGTGTTTTGTGGTACAGTTACTACACTAGCACACTAAAGTCTTTTTGGTGGATTCACATTTCACTATTGTTTGGGTTTTCATCACCCCAATGTGTTTATGTGTAACATCATACTTTTATTCGCATTGTTTTTTTTTTTTTGCAATATTAGCGCTGCACTTTTTTATATACTTACATTGATGCTTTATGTCTACAGCTGTGCCGGCTGCTAGGTTGCAGTTTCACAGCGCAGTATTCTTTTCCTTTTTCTTTTCATTGCTGTACAGGAAGGGCCTGTCTAAATCGGTCCTTTAGGGATTGACAGATGCCTATTGCATCGACTGCGGACTGAGTAACTGCACCTGCTAAAGACAAAGAGGATTTTAACAGGAATTACAACCTTTTATCTGTTGGATCCTTAAGCATTTGTGCATTGTCTACTGGACAAGTTAGACTTATTCACACTGGAAATCGCAGCGTCAACTGCTGGTACCTTCCATTTTTTGGTGAATTTCTCCTCCATGGGATAGAGAACTGAAAATCTCTTTGGAGGAAGAAAATGCTTATGCGGGTGATCCCATTCAGCATAAATAAGCTGTTCTAGTAATGCATGGACAGGAAACACATGCAAAGGTTGTAAAGGTTTTAAGAAACCCAAGGAAGAAACCAAGCTTTCAGCAGACTCCGTTAGGGGTAGCATGAAAATAGAACGAAACATCTACGTAAGAGATTGTATCATCAATTTCTCAGATTGTGATTCCTCCACAGAGGAATCATCGGTTTGTCTTTCCTCCTGATCGCCTGAGGGTAACACTTCATCCTGTGCCCACTGTTCCCCTTGCAAAGGGTCTAAAGTGGGGGAGGGGGTCTAGCACGCTTCCTATCCATTTGAATGGAGGATGCGATTAAAGCCGCTAATCTTCCTTCCATGCCCTGCAGGGTGGAGCAAAAAACATCTTCAGTCACGTATACAGGGGCTGAGATGCGAGAAGCAGTTGCACCATCAATTTGTTCCAATGGCTCACCCTGGCTTGCCATAATTGGTATTTCAGGCGAGGATGACAGTGTGGAGACACTACTGGAGTTCCTAACACCTGGGGGTAAAAATCTTTGTTTTTTTGTTTTTGTGGTGTCTTTATTTGGTACGCATAGTCCTAAGCACAAAAGCAGAGGTACTATTAAATTGCACTACTTCCTGAACATAGTCATGACAGAATGATGGCGCTATTAAGTTCAGCCTAGTGCTGGGAAAAATGTCCTTCCTATTTCAGGAATGCCAGTTGTAGCCCTTAAATGCCCCACCGCTCCTGTGTCCCGCGTGCAGCCGAGGAGAGACTGCTCCAGCTGATTCTTAAGCCTGCTTGTTTGACATGTGTCCTCGTGGACGTTGCATGGTGCCGCACCTAGGCCCCATCCCCATTGTAAACCTGCCCCCTCCTTTTGTTTGAAAAACATATTCTCGCACACGGGCGGCTTTCATCTCCGCAGACCCAACACAAGGGGTGGGGGGAAAGGGGCAGAGCCCATGACACCAGCCAGCAGAAGAAAAGAGCATATGGAACAAAATTTGGGACCTCCCCACCCCCCGTTACAAGGGGGGTACACCGCTGATGTTTCCCTAACCTTTTGTCCCTTCAGGGGGGAGAAAAAAAGCATTTGGCAGATCTCTTACCTGAGAGAAATCCCCCTGCGCAAGCTTCTGCTGCCACATACAGACTGACACTGAGCACAGTGAAGACAACAGATTAAGGTATGTGCATTAACTCCCTCTAGTGAAGAATTAAGGCATGACAAAAAAAATTCCGTTAAAGAAGAAAGCATAGGTGGACTTTTTAGTTCCTAAGTTTCTTACCTTACCTTATCCTCGCCGCAGGATTTTCTGAATCAACAGTCAATCTAACCATCACCTATCACGGCGGGCTGCGTTTAGCAAACCTTCAAGGACCAGGTCCCTTTTTATTGGGGGTTCCACTCCTTTGGACCTGTAAAAAGCACCCAGCCAGGAAAAGCTTCTAGGTAATGTAGCATGACTAAAGCCCTGGGTCCCAGGATCCAGCCCTCAAAGAGAGGCGTTACAGGCAAAACCTTGTGCTTCATATACGAGGCCCGGGTACCATCCACCTTGGTCTAGGTGGCACTTTGGATGGTTTCTGGTCTGTGGAGGCTATTTAAATCCAGCATGGATCCCTCATGGAGCTCCTCAGAGAATATCTTCAATCGTGACCAACACCTTAGACACTGGCACTCCTGGAAGGAGGAGGGGTTATATAGGGAGTGAACCTCCTGGATTGGGTATACCGGTGTCCATCATCTGAAGGTGCCTATATACCCGTTAAAGTGGAGAGCCACCCAAAAAAAAAAATGGCATTAATAAAATAAAAAAAAAAATATTAAAAAAAAATAAAAAATTTCACTTACCTGAAACGCTGTTGCTAGGCAGTATTCCTAATCTGCCTCTTCCTATTCTGCGGCACTTCCTCCTCTTCGGTGAGCTGCCCTTTTGGGACATGTGTGTGTCCCAGAACGCAATGGGGCCATTCACAAAGCGCTGCGCGACTCGGGCATGCACAGTAGGAAACGGGCAGTGTAGCCGCAAGGCTGCACTGCCTGTTTCCCTTCATTAGGATGGAGGCGCCAGAGCCGTTCCGATGGACGGATCGGCCTTGGGGCGGCCAACATCGCGGGATCGTTGGACAGGTAAGTGTCCTTATTAAAAGTCAGCAGCTACAGTGTTTGTAGCTGCTGACTTTTAAGAAAAAGGATTGGCCGGAACGCCCCTTTAAGTTATTACTTAGGCTCTGTGTCCCATGATGTACGATAAAGAAATTCATTTTTATGTAGCGCCACCCCCAAAGGAGCCGCTTGATCATTTTGGGTTCTCTGTTCTGCGCCTCAACTCCAAGAACAGCCTCAGTCCCTTAGGCACACCTGGCTGAACAATACCACTGTGAGCACAAATGACAACACAGGTGAGCTATACCTTTCATCATGGCTGCAGGGTATTGCCAATTGCCAATAAACAAGCACACACCTGTCTTGTGGTAAATATGATTAATCTGTTAATACAGATTAACATAATAAACATTTAACACAGCAGACACATTTGAACACAGGATGCTAAACAAAAAAAAACTATACTCAAATAGAAATGAAAGAAATACGGTTTTATACCATTAGCCAGAACACAGCAAGGATAAATATAATCCTACAATCCTATAATCCTGTGTTTTGAGTGCACTCAAATGCATAAACAAGGGTATAGCACCCCTTTAACTAGCAAACGGCCAAGGTTCCTGGATAACTATGGTTAGGGGCAGTCTTTAGCTGTAATTAAGGATGAGCTCTAGCGTGTTTGCACACCCCACATGCAGAGCCCGACAGGAAGTCGGCACTGTGCTGCGCTAATCACAGGCAGTGAGACATTGTCCCAATGCGCGGCTGCAGAGATCAGGGAAATGTCTCACTGCCTGTGATTAGCGCAGCGCAGTGCCGACTTCCTGGCAGGCTCTGCACGTGGGGTGTCCGAACACGCCGGAGCTCATCCTTAGTTGTAATTCTTCACTAGCTAAACCATTGGAGCTCGTTGGCGAGCATCGCGGCCGGCAGTAAGGCCTGCAGACAGTAATAGGGTAGAAGGTTAGGCAGTTACTAATGGCTCAGTCTATATCGCTCATTTGGTTGCAGCGATTACAAATAATGAGCACACGGCCCTCTCACCAGACCCAGCAATAATGATCTCTCTGTCGAGATATGCACTCCCTCTGAGTTGCCGGGGCAAATCCAGTCTGTAGTGCAGCACGTTGGTACCCCGACTGTGGTTCAGCCTCTCTCCCTCTGGTGGTGTGGGTCTCTCTCCACTTTTGGGTCCAAACTGTGGTACAGCAAAGGGGCTTCAGTGTCTTGATCCCTCTCTCTCTCTCTGCTAGCGTTCCCTCAGCCACACTTCAGCCTCCCCTCTCTGGCTCAGTCTTTCTAAGATGGCACTCCCCTCAGTACCTGTCCTCTCACCACACTGTCCTCCATACAGTTCTCGGCAGCCTTAATATGATGGGGCAGCGCAGATTTCTCCCCTGCTTCAGGAGCCCAGGCTGGCACAACCCCAGGGGCTTTTGTGGCTTGGGCTCTCTTGTCTGGGATTGTGCTGGGCTGCCTGGTTGTCCCTCTTGGATACACAGTTCTCCTTTCACACTCCTTCACACCCCCGGCTATCACTTCCTGCAAAATAAAAACGTTTCACTTCCCCGTGCCATGTTCAGGAAGGAAAAGTCACCATCTCCCTATCTCTATCTTGTGGCCAAAAGGAGAAACTGCATAACAAATAGTCTTATATTATAATCTATCCATGACAGAATGCTTGTTACATTTACATACTGTCCTGTCACCAGTCAGTGTCCCTGATCACCGCCACACTGGTTATATGATGACACTGTGCTGCACTGGTGACAGTATAAAAAAAAAAAAATATTAAAAAATTTAGAAAAACAAACTTTTTTTATTTCTTCATTTTCCAAAAAAATTGTAACAAAAAAATGACAACTTCAAAAAACTCACAATGCCTCTTACTAAATACCTTGGACTGTCTACTTTCCAAAAAGGTATCATTTGGGGAATATTTGTAGTGTCCTGGCCTTTTTGAGCCTCAAGAAATGAGATAGGCCATCAGTACATCAGGACTGATCGATTTTCAGATATATACCATGGTTTGTGGACTCTATAACTTTCGTACAGACTAAATCCTATACACTGATTTGGGTTATTTTCACCCAAGAAATGTAGAAGTATACCGTATTTATCGGCGTATAACACGCACTTTTTCCCCCTAAAAATCGGGGGAAAGTCGTGGGTGCGTGTTATACGCCAATACCCCAAAAAAAAAATTCAAAAATGTCAAAAATGGCAAGCGCCGCCGAAAAATAGCGAGCGCTGCCAAAAAAGACCGAATTGCGGCCGAAAAAACCCGAAGCCGCGCCGGAATAGACCGAGCAGACTGTTCGGCTCTGCTCGGAGTCCCGCCTCCCTGCGCTCGCTCCGGAAACAGCAGGGAGGTGGGACCGCGATCGGAGCTGAACAGACGGCTCGGCCTTTTCCGGGGCCGCTTCGGTCTTTTTCGGCCGCGCCTCAGTCTTTTTCGGCGGCGCACGCGACAGAGAGTCTCGGCTGCGGGAAATTTAAACCCGGACCGGACTTCAAATGTCGCTGGGCATGGCTGCAATGACGCTGGCAAGGTACAATGTCGCTGGGCATGGCTGCAATGACCCTGGGCAAGGCTGCAATGATGCTGGGCAAGGCTGCAATGACGCTGGGCATGGCTGCAATGACCCTGGGCAAGGCTGCAATGATGCTGGGCAAGGCTGCAATGACGCTGGGCATGGCTGCAATGACGCTGGGCATGGCTGCAATGACGCTGGGCAAGCTGCAATGACGCTGGGCAAGGCTCCAATGTCGCTGGGCAAGGCTGCAATGACGCTGGGCAAGCTGCAAATGACGCTTAAATGTAAGTTTTTTTTTTTTCCCTAAACTTCCCTCCTAAAACTTTTTTTCCTTAAAATGCCCTCCTAAACTTGGGGTGCGTGTTATACGCCGGTGCGTGTTATACGCCGATAAATACGGTACATTATTTAATTGCAAAATGTGAGAGACATTTTTTTTTTCAATATTTTCGGTCTTTTTTTGTGCATTTAGCAAAAAAAATTAAAAAGCAGCGGTGAATAAATACTGTACCCCGGAAAGAAAACTCTATTTGTGTGAAAAAAAATTATAAACATTTCATATAGGTGCAGTGTTGCATGACTGCGCAATTGTCATTCAATGCGTAACAGCACTTAAAGCTGAAATTGGCCTCGGCAGGAAGGGGGTAAAAGTGTCCGGCATTGAAGTGGTTAAATTCATCCATGTGTAGTGCTGGCTCCTGACAAGCATGCACTATGTTTTTTTTCAAAGTTAATATTCCTAAAACCACAGTTGGGTTTTGGGACTAATTATGCCAAATGATGGTTTCAGTACCAGTCTAGCTGGAGTTCTCCTTGGTCATAGGTGTCGCTGTCACCACCGGCAGGTATGAGAGCGCAGTTTGGCTGGGCGTATTGGGTGCCATTCTTTCTCGGAACCAGCCCAGTGGGAGTGTCATCCTGCTGTGAATTCTGGGAGGTGGTATTTAAGGTACTGAGATCACATGCTTCAGGGTTCCGGTCCAGAAGATATTTTTTGTCTGTTTGGTCCTGGTCCTTCTGACCAGCCCCCATGGCCCTCCTGGCCTGGGGTGCGGATCCATGCAATTCCGAGTCTCGGGGCTGGATAGCCCGAGGCGAAGCAACTGCAGGGACAGGCTCAAATGGATATCGAGTCCTGAGGATTCAAAAGTGGTCCGGTACCGTCTCACCTAAGGAGAGCCCCAGCAACCGGAGAAGCATCCAGGGGAGGACTCTTCGGGAGAAGGCCATGCACAAGGCTGGTTTCTCTGAAAGAGCCTGGAGGCTCAGTTGAAGGACACTGAATGGATCTACACTCATACGGTATCACCGGACCAGCTGCGAGATACTGGTACTGTATGATAGCTCTCTAAATTTGTATAAGTCCCTATAAGTTACATTAAAGTCTGTGGCAGAGACTTCTCTCAAGTGTTCTACATTCAAGTCTGTGGCAGAGACTTTTCTCAAGTGTTCTACATACAAGTCTGTGGCAGAGACTTTGCTTTACCTAACACCCTACCGGCTGCTAGGCCTAGCGAGAGGAGGTCTATCCGGTGGTCGTGAGTATCACGCTGTGAAACAGTAATTCTCTGGATATCTATAGTGAGAGACTTTTGCAAAAGTACCTGAACTTTCTTCCTAATCCTCTACCCTACATTAGGAAACTGTGTTATCTTTCAAATAAATAACCCAAAAAGAGTATCCATTGTCAGTTTCTGCATTCTTTTGGGCCATCTACCACGGGAACCCCTAGACGGAGATGAGGTGAAGAAGGTAACGGTAAGCTCAATTAAACCAGCAGCTCCTTCGGGGATCAGTGCTACACATGTTTAGCTTCATTTGACCCCCTCAGAGGAAAAGGAAGGAGGAGCATTTTGAGCTTCCTAATCATAATCTTGAAGACTATATGCATAGAAAAGCATCCTTCCCCCTCTTTGTGGCAGCATTATTGGTGAATGAATGGACTCCTACTCATAGCTCCCAACTGTCCCTGATTTCGAGGGACTGTCCCTGATTTGGAGCAATGTCCCTCTTTCCCCCTCATTTGTCCCTCATTTTGGTCTGATCTATATAGTTGTATATAAAATTCACTTTTTATCTTTCAAAAAGTGTTTCCCAGTGCTAAACTTTTCATCCAATTTCTAAATTGTAAATTTTGAATGCCAATATAAAGGAATAGTAGTGGTAAAAAAAAAGCACTTGTGGATTTAATTAACCTTTTTTTTTTGTTAATTCTCCTTTAAGGGGGTTTGGCAGGGGACATGTCCTATGCCTACATACATTTGCTAGTAGGTTTCCCTCATTCTCATCTCAAAATGTTGGGAGGTATGTCTGCTAAACATTTTAAAAGCTTGGAGACACTGTTCATTTTTATATAGTATTTGTCCTTACTGCATGTTTTTATTCTTTCCCCTCTATTTTCACCTAACTCTGTTTAATATGCTTTGAAGGCTTACTTATTGGAAGGAAGATGTGCTTAGCTGCATGTCAATGAGAAGCCAGCAACAGCAATGGTCACCATGGAACATACAGGGGGTCCCCGACTTACAAACATCCGACTTACAAACGACTCCTACTTACAAACAGAGGGAGACAACAGGAAGTGAGAGGAAATCTACCCCTAGAAAGGGAAATTCACTCCTGTAAGAGTTATTATGGGTAAAAGGTGTCTCCACTGATGCTTTATCACCAGTCCATGTTTCCCTAACAACCCAAAATTTTCAAAATCCAATTGTCATTGGGACAGAAGGTGAGGTGAAATCTTCTGAACAGGGGCACAGACAGCAAAACTAATGTTACAGGGGTGATAACCCTTCTCTATGTTATCTAAAAAAATTAAAAATAGATTTTTTGGCTGGAGCTACACTTAAAAAATGTACCTGTTCCGACTTACAAACAGATTCAACTTAAGAACAAACCTACAGTCCAGATCTTGTTTGTAACCCGGGGACCCCCTTTATTGTGAATTGTACAATCATTTCTTGGGGATTGGTTGATGATGAGGGCAATGTCTGGGTGTTTCCAACATGCTGTTTTTGTTTTCAGAAAAGGGAAGTGATTTATTTTTTTAAGTAAAAATACATTTTTGTTGCGCTAAAGGACAAGACTTATATGCATGGGTATATTTTACATGTGGAGAGGGAAGGGAAAAAGAGGGGAGAAATGATTGACAAAAAGTTCCTGTTTTTGTCCAGGAATCAGGTCCTGTTTGGCAGAGGCAGCAAAGAGTTAATAAACAATTATTTCAAAAGATGACTCCTTGTACTGGTGGGATTATTGTCAATAGTTTATAGCAATCTCTAGCCTGGTAGTTCTATCCCAGGAAAAGAAAATACTGGCACAAAACAGGAGGCAGCAGGCTGAAGGGCAGAAGACACCTTGGAGAGGATACAAAAACAAAGACAAGCAGCGCCAACCTAAGTGCAGTAGTATGTCCAAATTTTAATGTTTAAAAGAGAAGAAAAGCACTCACTCTGTTTAGGGTAAAGGCAGGCATGTCTTTATAAGAAGCAGGCGATGTGGCTCCAGAGGAAGGGGGGGGGTTGATCCTGTTGCGCTGTGTGTATCTTGGTCTGGCGGCACCAGTGGTGCACGACGATCCAAACGCGTGCACGACGATTACATCACTACACGGCGACTCATGTGACTCCGCGGACCATACGATCCTACAGCGCTCTGCCGTTTAAAGCCTGGGACACTGGAAACCACTGGCACCGCGAGACCAAGATACACACAGCGCAACAGGATCAACCCCCCCTTCCTCTGGAGCCACATCGCCTGCTTCTTATAAAGACATGCCTGCCTTTACTCTACACAGAGTGAGTGCTTTTCTTCTCTTTTAAACATTAAAATTGTGATATACTACTGCACTTAGGTTGGCGCTGCTTGTTTTTGTTTTTGTATTTATTTTTTTAAAGCTTTCCATTTAGCATAGGTAGCTTCAAATTTCTCACATTTTTATGCTTAGCTTTAATCTCACAAGGCAAAACTAACAGCAATTTCCAGATTTTACATTTAAAATCATTTTACAAAACACATAAATGTGTATTTTTTTTTTTTTTTAGCAACAGTATAGTCACAGCAAAGCCATACATAGGCTCTTAAAGTGTTACTAAACCCAGGACCCCGCATTAACTATATCTGGTCTTCCACAGTACACAGAACATGGAAATGCAATCATTTTAGTAAATATAATCTGCTAAATATATTTTCTCATCAGCGGTATATAGCAGTCTTATAGCAGTCAGTGGTTAAAGCTTGTAGGAGAAGTTTTCATTCTTCTCTGACTGTCTGCAGGACTCCTAACCCTCTGTCTGGACAGTGCTGATTGGCCCTGTGCTGATCACATGCACACTCTCAAGAAAAAAACAAAACCTCTAGCAATACACACCAAACTGAGCACGTGCAGAGTGACCCCAAGGCTCTGTTCTATCCGCAGATGGATTGTGGACTGTAGAAGAAGGGAAGAATCAGAGAGGACAGGATCACATAATGCCTTTTACACAATCCAGAGGATTAACCCCTTAGGTTCCACAGTGAGTATAACCAGCATGCTTTAATTTATATACAGACTGATTTTTCTGCTGTAGGTTTAGTAACACTTTAAGTAAACTAAATAAGAGGGCAAGGATAAAACTTTTATAAGTAATACCGCGCAAGCAGTGGCGGCTGGTGCTCAACATTTTTTTTTGGGGGGGGGGGGGGGTGGCTGAGAAATTCTGAAAAAAAAACATCAATTGCAGCCTCACTGTGCCCATCAAATGCAGCCATTGTGCCCATCAATTGCAGCCACTGTGCCCATCAATTGCAGTCATTGTGTCAATCAAATGCAGCCACTGTGCCCATAAAATGCTGCCACTGTGCCATCAAACACTGCCACTGTGCCATCAAACGCAGCCACTGTGCCCATCAAACGCTGCCACTGTGCCCATCGAATGCCGCCACTGTAACATCAAATACTGCCACTGTGCCCATCAAACGCTGCCACTGTGCCCATCGAATGACGCCACTGTGCCACCAAATGCCGCCACTGTGCCATCAAATGCTGCCACTGTGCCATCGAATGCCGCCACTGTGCCATAAAATGCTGCCACTGTGCACATTGAATGCTGCCACTGTGCCCATCGAATGCCACCACTGTGCCATCAAATGCTATCACTGTGCCCATCAAACGCAGCCACTGTGCTCATCAAATGCTGCCACTGTGTCATCAAATTCTGCCACTGTGCCCATCGAATGCCGCCACTGTGCCATCAAATGCTGCCACTGTGCTATCAAATTCTGCCAATGTGCCCATCGAATGCCGCCACTGTGACCCCCCCGCCCACTCACCGTCTGCCCGGCACTTACCCTGTCTCGGTAGGGCAGCAGGTGATGGCAGCGAGCGGTGTCCTCCATGCGTCTCCTCCCGTCCTCTCCTCCCATCCTCTCCTCCTGATAGGCGTCCAATTACAGTGCCTGTCGTTTCAGCCAATCAAGTGACAGGTAACCCAGGCACCTGATTGGTGGAGAGGTGGTTCAGTGTTAGGAAAGCAAATATTCATTCGCTTTTCTAACACACCTGGGTGGACTGTGAGCGCCAAGCATGGTGCTTGCAGTTCACCTATTTTGAAGCCTATTAGAGCTTCAAAAACACCCCCCGCCGATGTAATTCAGGCGCCCGGAGCCCAAAAAGGGTACAGGAACTTGAATAAGGGGTGGCTGCGGCGCCCATGGATAGATTCATGCTATGCATGAATCTATCCATTGGTCATAGAGGGGGGCGGCTGGAGAGAGGGAGCGGCGCCCGTGCGCCCTTATGGACGCACCACCACTGTGCGCAAGTATAATAATTTAAGACCTTATTTTTTAGATTCTTTTATAAGTCATGACTCTTTAAAGATACCCATAATTATATAATTTGTTTCATTCACAGATGTCTAATTATTATGGTTAATTTAAAGCAATTTCCTTGGATTTTAATAATATAATTTGCACACATGTTTTACAATAATTTTTTGTAACTTATACAATTTTTAAATTTAAAGTTTTCCTTTCTGTTTTAGTCAGCAATCCATTTAGCCAAATCACTCTTTATTTTTTATTTTTATTTTTAAATAGCATTGGCTATATTCAGTTTTTAAACAGGATTTCCAAGATTATCTTATCCACTGCTTATATAAGGACATACTGCATCTCTCAAAGTCTGCAGAGAGCTTGAGTTTAATTTACAACCAGCCTGTTTCATGGAATATGACATTCCTGGAAATGTCCTAAACTGTGCCACAATGTTAAATCATAGTTGTACTGATCATTTGATTGTAGTAAACACTTAAGCCCCATACACACGGTCGGACTTTTTCATGGATTCTGTCCGATCGGACAATGTTGTTGAAAAATCAGACCGTGTGTATGCACCATCGGACAGTGTTCGTCGGTTTGTCCGACGGACAAAGTCTTATCTCCTGCTGGAAAGATTTGCCGTCAACCCGGTCCGATCACACCAAACCCGATCGTGTGTACGGTTGTCCGACCGGACAAAGTGCTACGCATGCTCAGATCACATTACAAGACCAAAGCTATTGGCTACTAGCCTCTATGTAGTCCCATCGTAGGCAACAAACGTCACCACGTTCAGAATGATCGGATTTTCCGACAACTTTGTCCGACCGTGTGTACGCAAAACCAACATCGGACAAAGTACGACGGACATGATCCGACGGACCTGGTCCGCGGATTGTCCGACCGTGTGTATGGGGCTTAAGTACTCACTATGAAAGTTTTCAACAAATTAATTATTATCATCACACAACCTAAAGCAGTATTAAGGGCCATTTCCCACCACAAAAAACACACTCCAGATTTGTTTTGGATGCGCTTCTGCATGCGCATTCTTAATGCATTTTGATGCGTTCTGGTGTGTTTTTTCCTTTTTTTCCTGTTTGTCCCTCACTATACTAAGGTCCTGTAAGTTTTTGATGCATTTATGCGTTCCAGTGCATTCCAGTGTGTTTCAGTGTGTTTTTGATGCATTTACTGCGTTCCAGTACAGTCCAGTGCAGGAAAAATGCAGCATATTCTACTTTTCTGGAACTTTCTTTTTCTGGAACTGGAAAGCCTTTTCTGGAACTGGAAAGCCCTGCAACTGACCACACTGGTTTGAACTATGTCATTGGAAACCATATAACCTACTTTCCATGCGTTTTTTATGCTGAACAAAAATGCACTGGACTGCATTTGGTGTGAACTGGCTCTAAATCCAAAACCAAAAATGTAATAAATTGCAGCTTACCAATCATTAGATGCTGTCAGAACTATTGAGGGTAAAATGATTCATTTAGAAGGCCAAAATCATATTATTTTACATATGTTTTTGTGCACATGAGATGAGCCATTTTGGAACAACGGAAGGAGGAGGGCGGGGCCACACAGTGACGTACTTGGGTGACCCCGCCCCCTCTGACGCACAGGGACTTCCAAATGGCTTCCCCTTGGTGTCAGAGGGGGCAGAGCCACACGGATACGTCACTGTGTGGCCCCGCCCTCAGTTATAAAAGAACTGTCACCTGAGAGGACAGTCATTACAGCGGGTGCCTCCCATGGAGGCGGATCGGTGGCGGCGTGCAGGGGTTTTTGTTTTTTTTTTGGTCCATCAGCAGAGCGAGAGAAGATGAGTGGACTTCATGGGACATTTTTATTTTTTTATTTTTTAATAAAGGACTTGTCCCAAAGTGTGTCTTATGTTTTTTTTAATTAGACACTTTTTTTGTGAAATGGTATGGGTACAATGTACCCGTTGCCATTTCAAACAGGAGGGGGCGGGATCTGGGGGTCCCCTTGTTAAAGAGGGCTTACAGATTCCAATAAGCCCCCCGCCCACAGACCCCCACAACCACCGGGCAAGGGTTGTGGGGATGAGGCCCTTGTCCCCATCAACATGGGGACAAGGTGCTTTGGGGGCTACCCCAAAGCACCCTCCCCATGTTAAGGGAATGTGGCCTGGTACAATTCAGGAGGTGGGGCGCTCTCTCATCCCCCGTTTTATCCTGCGGCCTGCCAGGTTGCGTGCTCGGATAAGGGTCTGGTATGGATTTTTGGGGGGACCCCCACGCCATTTTTTTATTTTTGGAGCGGGGTTCCGCTTAAAATCCATACCAGACCTGAAGGGTCTGGTATGGATTTTGAGGGGGACCCCCACGCTATTTAAAAAAAAAATTGGCACAGGGTTCCCCTTAATATCCATATCAGACCTGGAGGGCCTGGTACGGAATTTGGGGGGACCCCCGCACCATTTTTTTTTACATTTTGGTTCCCCTTAATATTCATACCAGACCCAAAGAGCCTGGTAATGGACTGGGGGGATCCCATGCCGTTTTTTTCAATGACTTTTATCTGTATTGCCGAGACCCGACAATTCACTATAGCCGCTATTACTTTTAAATTACTTTTTTCCATTAGAAATGTCATTTTGGGCAGGGACTGTTCTAAACACGGGAAAAATGCGCCAATTTATAGGCATACTATAGACATCCCATGTTGTTTCACTTTGAAAAGTTATCACAGTTTGTGGGAATGCGTTATTCCCACAAACTGTGATAACTGACATATTGAATTTACCTTTTATATTTAGAACATGGTCTTTTGTTCCCCTGTACTGTGACCCCTGAAGAAGGAGGAAACCATATACAACTCCGAAACGCATTGTAATAGTAAATAGTGATAGTAAATAGAAAAGAGAAAATCTCCCCTGAGTGGTGGACTTTAAAGGCACATCATTTCTTTCCCCGAAAATAGAAATTCAAATAGAGTATAAATATAATATAACAAAATTTATTAAGAAAATTAGTATTGAAATAAATGCATTAAAAATAGAGCGTCTTAACATTGTACATGTTCAACAAAACAGTAATACATCAACAACATAAGTGATTGCCTTTTTTTGCTTGTAACAATCACTTATGTTGTTGATGTATTACTGTTTTGTTGAACATGTACAATGTTAAGATGGTCTATTTTTAATGCATTTATTTCAATACTAATTTTCTTAATAAATTTTGTTATATTATATTTATACTCTATTTGAATTTCTCTTTTCGGGGGAAAGAAATTATGTGCCTTTAAAGTCCACCACTCAGGGGAGATTTTCTCTTTTCTATTTACTATTGGATGTGGCACACAACTTTATAAATTCCCCGCATTGGGCAACCAAGCCGGCCTAACTAATTTTTTCATATTGTTTCACTTTAAGCATTATTAAATCACTGCTCCCGAAAAAAACGTGAGTTTTTAAAAAAGAAATTTCATTGATACATGTCCCCAAACACTTTTTATGACAACAGCTTGCACATTAACCCTTAAAACTATCACTTTTGATTTCTCCCATAGACAATTCACTATAGCCGTTATTACTTTTAAATTACTTTTTTTCCTTTAGAAATTTCATTTTGTGCAGGGACTGTTCTAAAAACGGGAAAAATGCGCCACTTTACAGGCATACTATAGACACACCCCAGGTACGAAATTTAAAGGAATATTTCATTTTTATTGTTTTACTTTAAAATTATTAATTATTAAAATCACTGCTCCCGAAAAAACATTAGTTTTTAAATCTTTTTTTGCATTGATACATGTCCCCTGGGGCAGGACTCGGGTCCCAAACACTTTTTATGACAATAACTTGCATATTAACCCTTAAAATTAGCACTTTTGATTTTTCACGTTCATGTCCTATAGACTTTAACGGTGTTCGGGTGTTCGAACAATTTTTTTGCCTGTTCGCATGTTCTGTTACTGAACCGGGGGGGGGGGTGTTCGGCCCATCCCTACATATTACCCCACTGTTTGTATGTCCATTTGGGACACACAGCTGATATCTCTCAAAACAACAGATTTCTTAAATCTCTGGTAAAGTATTAATTTATATTTTTACCTTTTGGTAATTGAATTGTTTTAACTTATACAAAACATAACCATTTAATCTTTGTGGCATAGCATTGGATTTTTTTTATTTCTACCTGCAGCATGAAATAATTCTATTTCAATCATAAGGAGAAATACACATCTTTGTATATCTCTACAAAAGGTAATTCCAAAGTCTGTACAATGGTTTTGTTGTGATATGTGTTTAAACATAGATTCATTCTAAATTTATATATATTTAATTAAGTCTTGGTTAAATTACCAAGTTGGTATATGGTTAACAAAATTTTCCATATACTGTAAAAGAGGTTTATACTTGTAGATCTGTCTGTTTGAGAAGAAATCGCAAAGTGTTAAAATCAACACCTGGTTGTTTTCATAGTCTGTAAAGCCACGGAAAGCTATTTACTAAGCCGTCATGAAGTGTTGAGACATGGTATTTTTGTAACAAGAGCTTGTAATAAATTTTTCATCATCTGTATCACCAATATATTTGATATTTAGATTTATATTCTTTGTATCATCACCAATAATATTTGATATTATTTTACACTGAATTTTTGGTTAATAAATATATATGTTTTGGCACACCGCTGTATTCCTTTTTTTTCTTCAAACTAGCATGTATAAACAAATTTTAATTATTTAGTTGATTTATGGATAGACGTGAAAATCTCCTTAATCATAGATTTTTGCATATTTCCATAAATATAATACTGTTAATATTTCAGTATAAACATCTGACAATGTGATGGCAGCATTAGTTCCTTTTCTTAGTAATTTTTTCCTCTGTTTTCACCTGTGGACCTGGCCAGTAACACACCTCCTATAGTGGTGAGACACACCTCTGGATAAATGAGTATAGGAGACACAGCAGACAGCAGTATTGTCAGTTGGGAAAGGGAGGTGGGGGGGGGCTTGGTGTGAAATATATTTGCAGATTTAGATGCACTAATACATTTAAGCCACATGCCAGCTCACACTTTATATTCAGTTACAGCAAGCAGTTTTTTTCTTTTCTTTCTTTCCTTTATCATTTTTCATTGTATTCATTCCTGTCAATGTTAAGTGGTTTGTCTCGTCCATGTAAACGGATTCATTCTGCTTGTGCTGTGAAAAACAATATGATTGTTTACAATAAAAATAGAAGAAAGAAAGTCTAAAAAGGAAAACTAATGCAGAAATGAATCACATCTAAGAATTGGTAAGCTACAATGTAATAAATGCTTGCGTTTGGGTTCAATACTGTTTTAATGTGTGCAAAACAGAGTCACATAAGGATCCGTAAGAATCTATTTATACAACAATATGTTCCTGTACCCCAAAATCAACCTGGTATCAAATCCCTCTACTGCTATATGAAAACCCACAATGGGTCTTGCCCCCGTCTTGTGGGATTCTGGTCAAGTGTCTTCGGGCTCCTATCCTCCCTCTTTCATGTACTCTTTCGCAAAGGACCCCAAATTTGCATTGCTCCATTGCCCAATCCCAGGCCTCTTCTTTCACCAGCAGAAACTAGCCACATACCTATTTATCGCAGCTAAACACACAATAGATAGGGGCCTGGAAAAAGCCAGCTTTCCAGAGGTTAAAAATACTTTGCCGACCCTCGTGATACATGAAAAAATGTCCTGTATCCTCCATGACTCTCATGTCAAGGTTTTTAAGGTGTAGGCCCCTTGGGGGTCTTATGCATGCCCCACTTTGCACCCAACCAGTCTAGGAGTCTCAAACTAATTTGACCCCATCCCCAGCCTGAGAGACCTTTCTTTTTTCCTTCCCTTTTCCCCTTTGCCGCCCCATACTCGTTCCGTTTCTGGGCCTCTTGCCCACCACTCTGCTCTCCACTCACCTACCCCCCCATTGTTGTGTGTATGTGTGTGTGTCCCCCTTTTTTTTCCCCATTATTTCGGATATAGATCTGCTCCCCCTTACCTACCTTAGCCCCTGGGTCTATAGGCTCGGGCATAACACGTGGACCCCAGGCCTCAGCCTGAGGGTCAGTGTTAGTCTATAATTTGTACCTTTATAACACGTTTTATTTTGTATCTTTGCATGATCTTCTGTCTTATGATCCATGCCTATATCCCCTGCGTAAGAATTTGTTATTTGGTTTCCTTTTTTTCCCTTTATGTCAATAAAAACATTGTACCAGTAAACCCACAATGCAGAGGAGAATGGAGAATTAAGACAAAGGCTAAAAATGTATAAAATACAAGCTTGTGACTAGAGCACCAATGTACATGATTGGTAAACAGATACACCATCAACAGAGCCCTGATACATTTCAACACGTTTTAAGTCTTTCTCAGGGGGTTGACATTGGTTGGTGGTTCCATAGAAACTCTGCAATACATATATAGATCAGTATATCTACAAAAAAATATGTTCAATTGTAATGTCACAATTAGGGATGAGCCGAACACCCCCCCGTTCGGCTCGCACCAGAACCCGCGAACGGACCTAAAGTCCGTGCGAGCTTTAGAACCCTATTAGTTATAATGGATGCGAACGTTCGAAATTAAAAGTGCTCATTTTAAAGGCTAATATGCATGTTAATGTCATAAAAAGTGTTTGGGGACCTGGGTCCTGCCCCAGGGGACATGTATCAATGCAAAAATTTTTTTTAAAAACGGCCGTTTTTTCAGGAGCAGTGATTTTAATAATGCTTAAATTGAAACAATAAAAGTGTAATATTCCTTTAAATTTCGTACCTGGGGGGTGTCTATAGTATGCCTGTAAAGGGGCGCATGTTTCCCGTGTTTAGAACTGTCTCTGCGCAAAGTGTCATTTTTGAAAGTAAAAAAGCTATTTAAAATCACTCGCGGCTAATGTTAATTCACGGCTCCCGTAACACAGAGAACAGTGATTCATTGAAACTCATTCATAAAAAAAAGTCATTGATAAAAAAAAAAAAAAATGAAAAAAAAAAAGCGTAGGGGTCCCCCAAATTCAATAACCAGGCCCTTCAGGTCTGGGATGGATATTAAGGGGGATCCCAGCCAAAAAAAAAAAAAAAAAAAATGGCGTAGGGTCCCCCTCAAAATCCATACCAGACCCTTGAGGTCTGGTATGGATTTTAAGGGGAACCCTAGCCAAAAAAAATGGCGTGGGGTCCCCCTCAAAATCCATACCAGACCCTTATCCGAGCACGCAACCTGGCAGGCCGCAGGAAAAGAGGGGGGGACGAGAGCGGCCCCCCCTCTCGCCTGAACCGTACCAGGCCACATGCCCTCAACATTGGGAGGATGCTTTGGGGGTCTAAGACCCCTAAAGCACCTTGTCCCCATGTTGATTAGGACAAGGGCCTCTTCCCCACAACCCTGGCCGGTGGTTGTGGGGGTCTGCGGGCGGGGGGCTTATCGGAATCTGGAAGCCCCCTTTAACAAGGGGACCCCCAGATCCCGGCCCCCCCCCTGTGTGAAATGGTAAGGGGGTACAAAAGTACCCCTACCATTTCACCAAAAAAGTGGCAAAAATGGTAAAAAGGACAGGAGACAGTCTTTGACAATTCCTTTATTAAAATCTTCTTTCTTCTTTCTTCATCCTTCGGATTCTTCATCTTCTCCTTCCTTCATCTTCTTCCATCTTCTTCTTCCATTTTCTTCTTCCTCCGATCCGCTTCTTCTTGCGCTGGTCTTCTCGTCCTTCTCGTCCGGCATCTTCTTCCGTCGGCGTCGGCGTCGGTGTCGGTGTCTTCTTGGGCCGCTCCGCGCAATGGGAGGCTCCCGCTGTGTGAGGCTCCGCTCCATCTGACAGGTCTTTTAAAACGGAGGGCACCTGGTGACCCCGCCCCCCTCTGACATCATGGGGAAAGCCATCATGGAATTCCCCATGACGTCCCTGTGCGTCAGAGGGGGCGGGGTCACCAGGTGCCCTCCATTATAAAAGACCTGTCAGACGGAGCGGAGCCTCACACAGCGGGAGCCTCCCATTGCGCGGAGCGGCCCAAGAAGAGACAGAGACACCGACGCCGACGCCGACGGAAGAAGATGCCGGACGAGAAGGACGAGAAGACCAGCGCAAGAAGAAGCGGATCGGAGGAAGAAGAAAATGGAAGAAGAAGATGGAAGAAGATGAAGGAAGGAGAAGATGAAGAAACCGAAGGATGAAGAAAGAAGAAAGAAGATTTTAATAAAGGAATTGTCAAAGACTGTCTCCTGTCCTTTTTACCATTTTTGCCACTTTTTTGGTGAAATGGTAGGGGTACTTTTGTACCCCCTTACCATTTCACACAGGGGGGGGGCCGGGATCTGGGGGTCCCCTTGTTAAAGGGGGCTTCCAGATTCCGATAAGCCCCCCGCCCGCAGACCCCCACAACCACCGGCCAGGGTTGTGGGGAAGAGGCCCTTGTCCTAATCAACATGGGGACAAGGTGCTTTAGGGGTCTTAGACCCCCAAAGCATCCTCCCAATGTTGAGGGCATGTGGCCTGGTACGGTTCAGGCGAGAGGGGGGGCCGCTCTCGTCCCCCCCTCTTTTCCTGCGGCCTGCCAGGTTGCGTGCTCGGATAAGGGTCTGGTATGGATTTTGAGGGGGACCCCACGCCATTTTTTTTGGCTAGGGTTCCCCTTAAAATCCATACCAGACCTCAAGGGTCTGGTATGGATTTTGAGGGGGACCCTACGCCATTTTTTTTTTTTTTTTTGGCTGGGATCCCCCTTAATATCCATCCCAGACCTGAAGGGCCTGGTTATTGAATTTGGGGGGACCCCTACGCTTTTTTTTTTGTTTTTTATTAATGAATGACAGCTCTCTGTGTTACAGGAGCCATCAATTCATTAGCCGCGAGTGATTTAAATAGCTTTCTTCCTGCAAAAATGACACTTTTTTGCAGGGAAAGTTCTAAGCACAGGAAACCTGCCCTCCTTCACAGGCTACCTATAGACACCCCCCAGATGTGATACTGCAATGCTGTTCTAACAGCATGCACACACATATCCCCAGAAATAAAGAACATATTGTTGTCAGCAGTCAGCAGCACACTGACACGCTGACACTGTGAGTGAAACATAATATGCGAGGCCGCCGCCGCGGCGGCCTCTTATACCGTGGGGCGTGTATTAAAGCCCCTGAGCTATAATTGGCTACAGGCATCCTGCCTGTAGCCAATTATGGCTCTCCTCGCTGCCGGCGCTGTGATTGGCCAAGCATGCGGGGTCACAGTGCATGCTTGGCCAATCATCAGCCAGCATTGCACTGCGCGGGCCGCAATGCATTGCGGGGCCGCTCGCATCACACGAATTTGATGCGAGCGGTCCCAATAGTTCTGGGCTCGCCGAGCGAGCGAACACCCGGTGCTCGATTCGAACATGGGTTCGAATCGAACACCGGGCTCATCCTTAGTCACAATGAGTAATCATAAAGTTTGACATGTTGGATGTCTCTGGAAAAAGGCGGCAGCAAGGAAGGTTCATCCACTAGGTGCTCTAGTCACAAGCTTGCATTTTATACAATTTTAGCTTTTGTGTTTGTAAGTACTTCTATGTTGTATCATTTTGTCCCTGTTTTTTCAGGGGTTATTTCAATGTTGTTTCAATAAAATGATGTAATTTTAGATAAAAATGTTTGCATGTTTTTCATACTAATACTTTTGTTTGTATTGTTAAGTCCCAATTCCCCATTCTCCTCCCCATTGTGTTTTTTTTTAATACAAGGGTCCATAAGAAACGTTTCTACTATCCTTGAAGTATGTTTTCTTATGTTAAAATTAATAGGAACTGAACTCTGGAAGCTGTGCCCAAAAAGGGCAGGTGGAGGGTGAAGGACTAGTCACCAGCATTGCCTGTGGTCTCTCTGCACCTGATCATTTTCCTATTACTGGTTTACCATGCCTTTCTGTGTCTCTGTGTGGTGGCAGTCAGCTTGGTAGAGGCAGGGTTTTGCTTCCTCATGTCAGTACCTCCATCAAGTGAGCAGTACAGTATTGAAATGACCAAATCTCACTCCAAATCTGCTGCGACTAGCAGCTGCAGCAGTGCCTTAGATCTCACACTGAAGATATACTGTACATCTATGAAGCTGCAGGCGCAAGAGTGTCTATGAACCCTCACATATTGGTGGTGCATTGCTTTTTTTAGGGGGAATTCAAGACAAAGTGTACATTTTTAGGATACTACTTAAGTGCAATAACCCTTTCTAAGTTTTTGCTAGTAACACAGCCAATTTTTACTTTTTAGTCTATGTCCACTTTAATTTGACTTTATTGTTTATTCTAATCTAGTTTTCCTAAAGGTTATATTACCGCTGTAGTTGCTATGTTATTGTAATGCTTTTATAGCTTGAAATGCTTCAAACATGTATAAAACAGAGTGAGGACCGAAGGCACCAAATTTATATTGATCTTTCCCATTGGGAAGGATATGCATTCGCTAACAGTTTACATCCAGAGACACTTGGGAGATATGGAATGAAGGTAGTAGAATGGACTTAGAGAATCGTTTTAGCTTAACTCTGCTCTAGGCTTATCTACTGGGCCACATGTGCAAACTGACAAAAATTGTTTAGTTTGCATTCACATTAACTAAATGCCACACACTGCAAACTCCTCTGGGAAATATTGTGACTATGATCTCATAGGTGTCCTGATGTTCAGGTTCTGCACAGAGCTGGCAAATGTCACATACATAAATTGTTTTGGTTGTGAGTTATCATTATACATAACTTTATTATAGCATTTCACATCATAACTATTAATATGTATTTACCAAAACATAGATAGATAGATAGATAGATAGATAGATAGATAGATAGATCAGCATCAACATTTAACGTATGGTATTCAGAGTTAACCAGTTGAGTACCAGCCTGCAATACCCATTCTTTAGCCGGCCATTTTTCAGTTTTCAGTGCTGTAATATTTTGACTGACCACTACTTTGTTGTGCAATACTGTACCCACATTTTTTTTTTATATTTTATGATTTATAATTTTATAATTTTCTTAAAACAGATATTCTGTTGGTGATATTTAACAACCACAGTTTTTTTTTTCATGCTGATATTGGGGGGTTAAAGAAGAAATCCAGGTATGGCATTTTATACATAGTTACATTAGACCAGCTCCAGTTATTTGGTCCAGTGCTGAGTGGTTGCCCTGTTGCCTTCTGAACACAGAAGGCTTGCTGCTCAGCATGGGCTCCGTTCAGAAAATGCTCTGCATTTTCTCAAGAATGCAAAGCATTCTCTTATTGGACAAGGTGGGGTGGCAGGCAAATGATGCCACGCTCTTCACATCATCCAATCATAAAATATCTGCATTCATTCAGAAAATGCAAAGCATTCTCTAAATGGCATCTCTGCTGAATGGCCGACCTCCTGTGTTCAGAATGCATCAGGGAAGCCGCTCAGCAAAAGACCCAGAAGCTAGTGGAGATTACTGGAGAAGTGGTATCTTCTTCAGTGATTTCCAGCCTCTAGCAGAATCCCACAAGTATGGTAAATTCATAGTTACACTTGTTAAAGCTGGCCCAATGTAACTACACTATCTCACAAAAGTGAGTACACCTCTCACATTTTTGTAAATATTTTATTATATCTTTTCATGTGACAACACTGAAGAAATTACACTTTGCTACAATGTAAAGTAGTGAGTGTACAGCTTGTATAACAGTGTAAATTAGCTGTCCCCTCAAAATAACTCAACACACAGCCATTAACCACTTCAACACCGGGCGATTTTACCCCCTTCCTTACCAGAGCACTTTTTGCGATTCGGCACTGCATCGCTTTAACGAACAATTGCGCGGTCGTGCGATGTTGCACCCATACAAAGTTGACGTCCTTTTTTTCCCACAAATAGAGCTTTCTTTTGGAGGTATTTGATCACCTCTGCGGTTTTTATTTTTTGCGCTATAAACAAAAGAAGAGCAACAATTTTGAAAAAAAACACAATATTTTTTACTTTTTGCTATAATAAATATCCCATTTTTAAAAAAAAAAACAATTTTTTCACTCAGTTTAGGCCAATACGTATTCTTCTACATATTTTTGGTAAAAAAAAAAAAAAGCAATAAGCGCATATAGATCAGTTTGCGCAAAAGTTATAGCGTCTACAAAATAGGGGATAGATTTATTGCATTTTTTTTTTTACTAGTAATGGCGGCGATCTGCGTTTTTTTTTTTCGTGACTGCGACATTGCGGCGGACACTTCGGACACTTTTGACACATTTTTGGGACCATTCACATTTACACAGCGATCGTTGCTATAAAATTGCAGTGATTACTATGTAAATGTGACTGGCAGGGAAGGGGTTAACACTAGGGGGCGCTGCAGGGATTAATATGTTCCCTATTGTAGTGATTCTAACTGTGGGGGGAGGGGACTCACAAGGGGAGGAGACCGATCGGTGTTCCTCCGTACTGGGATCACATGATCGGTATCCTCTCCACTGACAGGACGTGGAGCTGTGTTCTTACACACACAGCTCCACGGTCCCGCACGGTCCCGCACGGTCCCGCGGTTTTCACGGGCAATCGCGGGTGCCCGGCGGACATTGCGGCCGCCAGGCACGCGCACCGGGTCCTGAGCGACGCCCCCTAGACGGCGGGGAATGGTAGGACGTCATATGACGCCCACCCAGGATGGGAGATCCACCTTGTGGGCGTCATATGACTATGTGCGGTATTGAAGTGGTTAATGTCTAAACCGCTGGCAACAAGAGGGAGTACACCCCTAAGTGAAAATGTCCAAATTGAGCCAAAAGTTGCAATATTTTGTGTGGCCACCATTATTTTCTAGCACTGCCTTAACCCTCTTGGGCATGGAGTTCACCAGAGCTTCACAGGTTGCCACTGGAGTCCTCTTTCACTCCTCCATGATGACATCACGGAGCTGGTGGATGTTAGAGACCTTGCGCTCCTCCACCCTCCATTTGAGGATGCCCCACAGATGCTCAATAGGGTTGAGGTCTGGAGACATGCTTGGCCAGTCCATTACCTTTAACCTCAGCTTCTTTAGAAAGGCAGTAGTTGTCTTGGAGGTGTGTTTGGGGTCGTTATCATGTTGGAATATTACCCAGAGGCCCAGTCTCCAAAGGGAGGGGATCATGCTCTGCTTCAGTATGTCACAGTACATGTTGGCATTGATGGATCCCTCAATGAACTGTAGCTCCCCAGTACCAGCAGCACTCATGCAGCCCCAGGCTATGACAGTCCCACCACCATGCTTGAGTGTAGGCAAGACAAACTTGTCTTTGTACTCCTCACCTGGTTGCTGCCACACACGCTTGACACCATCTAAACCAAATAAGTTTATCTTGGTCTCATCAGACCACATGATATGGTTCCAGTAATCTCTGTCCTTAGTCTGCTTGTCTTCAGCAAACTGTTTGTGGGCTTTCTTGCGCATCATCTTTAGAAGAGGCTTCCTTCTGGGATGAAAGCCATGCAGACCAATTTGATGCAGTGTGTGGCGTATGGTCTGAGCACTGACAGGCTGACCCCCCACCCATTCAGCCTCTGCAGCAATGCTGGCAGTACTCATATGTCTATTTCCCAAAGGCCACCATGCTGCAGCTCAGTTTCAGGGTCTTGGTGATCTTTTTATAGCCTAGGCCATTTTATGTAGAGCAACAATTCTTTTTTTCAGATCCTCAGAGAGTACTTTGCCATGAGGTGCCATGTTGAACTTCCAGTGACCAGTATGAGAGAGTGAGAGTGATAACACCAAATGTAACACATCTGCTCCCCATTCACACCTGAGACCTTGTAACACTAACAGGTCACATGACACCGGGGAGGGAAAATGGCTGATTGGGCCCAATTTGGAAATTTTCACTTAGGGGTGTACTCACTTTTGTTGCCAGCGGTTTAGATATTAATGGCTGTGTGTTGAGTTATTTTGAGGAGACAGCAAATTTACACTGGTATACAAGTTGTACACTCACTAATTTACATTGTAGCAAAGTCATTTCTTCAGTGTTGTCACATGAAAAGATATAATAAAATATTTTTAAACATGTGAGGGGTGTACTCACTTTTCTGAGATTCTGTATGTATAAAAAGCCATACATGGAACTCCTCTTTAGATCATGGAGCTTGGTAATGGTGCTCCAAATACAGTGCATACAGGTAACACACTGAGGGAGGAGATGAAGGGGTTAATGTACAGATGCATAGAATAAGGGATGCGAAGGATCAATTCCGGTCATAGAAACTATGTGAAGATCAGTAATGTAGGAAAAGGGGGTGAAAGGGTCAAACTTTATTTACAGCTGCTGCTGTTTTGTGTAACACTGTTTAGGAACTAATGAATGATTCATTAGTTCCTGTTTCCTCCCCTTCCTCCATTGTAAGAGGAAGGTAAGGAAACAGGAACTGTTTACATCATGCAATCTCTGTGATTGATGCCTCTATGACTAATTACAGCAATCTGACGGTACCGAGCTGCTCAGGCACAGTACCTCTGTATGGAGCTATCTGAGGATGGCTTGGTTCACCTGCATGGGTGGAATAGGCACCTGGGGGTGCATTATCCCGGGTTGTTTATACAAAGTAGATATAGACAAATTTCCCATTGCAGACTATTACGTTGATTGGCTGCAGGTGTTGTTCGGCCAACAATTTCCCACCTGGCCCCTTCCTTTGTCAAACTGGGTGTTGCCAACAGGGCCCCCCAAAGAGCAAATTTGGACAATTGAGAGTGAATTGGCTGAAATTGTATGCATGTATTGCCAACTTAGTTCAACCAACTACCATTCCCTTGTGAGTTCCCTTACTTGCCATCAAGTGTCATGAAATTAGTGCAGTCAGTATGCCAGAAGTGAAACTGAATTAGAGAGCAACAGGAGAGGATTTTATGCCTATTTATCTAACAATGTTATAAAAATATGTAAAATGTCTGACAGATTTACATCAAAGAGGACCTCAATTTTCAATCTAATTATTTTCAGACAATAAAACATTAGCACTTGATAACATATAAGTGTCATGTAAATGAAACTGTAAACGATTACAATAACCCCCTTAAAATTGTTAGAGCTTATTGACCAGGGTAATTTCCATGATTTCACCATGTGGGTTCACATTTATTACAGTGATCTTTTTTCATTTTCATATAGTAAAAAAAAATAGGCATTTCTGTAATTAGCTCTAAATTAGTTTCCACAGAAATAGCAATACCCTTGAGTCAGTGTGTATAGGCCACTTGTTGATAAATGTGCATGTTTGATAATAATTGCAGTGGTTTTCTGAATCACCTCTGTACAGCCTATCTGCCATTTAAATTATTGTTATGTCTTTCTATTTTCTCTTGTAATTGGAAAATAGAAAAAAAATAGCAATGCTGAAAAAGTCTTACATAATTATGCACATAAACAAGCAAAATATACAGTAATGATGATTTGTGTAAAGCAATAAGTGGTTACAATCAAAAATCTGATATAATTTGCAATGTTGCCCCTCTGGACTGTTGCAGCAAATTCAAGCTGAAACTATTTTTGAACAGAAGACCTCTACTGTATACTCTATATGCCAATCAAATGATAAAATATGTCCCTCTGTCATCACCAAACAGACAAGTTACCAGTGATGTTCGAGCTGCTCTTAAAATAAGCATGACATACTCCTCTGATGCATTGTCATGAATGATTTCCTCTTGTAGGAATGTCACTGTTCCATACTGGGAAGTCACAACCCTGATAATCCTGCTTTGTATTAAACTAGCCAGTCGTTGAAGGAAGTGAATGAGATTTGTTTGACATTATCCCCCTCTAGTGAATTCATGATGCCACCCCTCTGATACATTGACGATGTTCTGATCCATTTATGTATCTGTTTGTTTGAATAAGCTATTTGAAACCTGATGCATCAAACAATAGTAAACTAAGTGGTGTTCCTGGTATAGTTTATGCTCAGTATTACATGTTAAAAAGCACTTTATATATTACAAGCTAGTAAAGAAAATTTTGTATGCGATACTGAACTTTCACCAGGTGTTGATATTTTATCCATATATAGCTTTTCAGTTATTCCAAGTGTCTAGCAGATTTAAAAAGGAAGGGACTTGACATCACAGAATACATTTTTTTAATGCATGTTTTTAGAGACGCTTTACTTTACCCTTCCTTTAGAATAAATGTGTTCATATTGGGTTTTCAGACATGTCTATGAAGGTTCTCATTTATCCGGGTCATGGTGTAGCTAAAAGTTGTTATTCAAATTCCGCTGGACATGTTCTGTGTATTGAAGATGTTTCATAGTTTATCCAAGCCCCTTCTTCGATTGCAATGAGTATCAGAAAAATATAAATGTTGGGGTAACTTACTATTTAGCTAGGAAACACATTTGTTTTTTGTGTAGTAATAATAAAGCAATTTGATGTTTCATTAACCAAAATGACTCCAATCCAGCCTTAAACACATGAAGGCATGCGCCTCTGCTGATCGAACTACCCACAAGGCTTTTTATACATCTTTATACTTACCTGATTCAGCACCCATCTAAGAACCCTGCATAGGATACAGGATTGGGACCCCTGTGGCATTGAGAGAAACCTTTGCCACCCTGCACAGAGACAGGTTATTCTCCACCTGTGTTTGTGGAAGGTTGCATGCATCCACCTTTTAGGGTCACCTCAACCTCAGCAGATGATAGTCTTTTTTTCTTTATAGCTATAAAACACCTTTTGTAGGTATTTTGAGCCACCATCTACATTATAAGGCATCTCATGCCTCCCCCTCTTTTCTTTTCCAGTTTACAATCTAAGTTGTCCCATGGTCTACAACCATCCTTTTGTGGCTAAATCCCATAGACCCCTTTAGACCATAACAACCCAACATCCCAGGGTATCTTCCTGACACTTATTGGAACTGAAGAAGTGACTTCTTCAACTTTACAATTGAAGTTGAGTTGACTAACTACTATTGGTTTTCAGACACTTCATTGGCCATGTGCTGGTTCCTGATAAGTGTCTTAGTAAGTAGTTAAAGCTCTAGCCATGAACTTGTTTGATCCCAGCCTAGTGTAGCACCCTCCTAACACAGGATGCTAGATAAATTTGGGTTTTGTCTCCTTCTGCAATCAAGGGAGCAGTGATTATTTGGTCTGGTCTGTTAAGGGTTTCACAGACTGGGAGTGGGATTGCTTCCCCCTGCCTCTAGAAGAAGTTTCTATAGCTTAAGGAGGGAGAATTCAAATAATCGGCCAGAAATTTAATTAATCAGGGCCTAGCCAATCCCTGAAGATGTGTGCCTAGATGGTAGCTGAGAATCTAATAAATAGTTTGGAGCACTGAAGAGATTGTCTTTCTGCAGCAAGGAGAGTTCCAAGCCTCAGGGGTAGCCCGTGGGATGTTTTACTGTTCTGTGGGTTCTCAGCAGTGGCAGAGCTGGGACCTGGAAGTGATCTGGAACTGACTGCAGGACTTTATCAAACAGATCTGGCCTAGAGAAGGACTGTCTCACTCACTGGGGTGTGTCCAGAGGAGGCTAGAAGGTGGCAGCTGTCGTGGGAACTTGTGAGTAATGACCCTGAATTGATTCCTGGTGACTGTGTGCTTTTGGGATATACAGTAAGTGCCGGAGGTAGCTTGGACTGAGACAACTCTCATAGGGTCTCAGATATTGGTCATTCCCTTGTATTTAGCTGCGTCCTGTACTGTGAGCTTAGAGAAAGAGTGCCCTCCAGCACTGTGCAGTGTTCCTGAGATTGCACTGGGTACCAATAGCTGTGCAGTGGTGTAGGGTAATCAGATGCCAAAGAGACTTGCCACATGGTCCCTGGCTGTATGGCCTTAGATTGTACAATATCCACTGTTGCTTTAAGAGAAGATTGTCTTCTCACATCCAATTGCTAACCATTTTGGAGTATCCCATGCCCTAATCCCTCTCCTGTTTCTTCTGATGTTTCTTCAGCAACAAATATAACAATATCAAAAAGATATCCCCTGGACCAGGGGTATTGAATTAAAACTCACGGAGGTCCGGTCATTAGAATTGTCATCCAGCAGAGGTCCGGGTCTCATGTTTGTGCTATGATTCTTCATATCACTGTCCCTCCCCTATATTAGAGGTTCCCTTTTACATCTGTGTCATAAGTCCTCCCCTTTGCATCACAGCCCTCTTCACATCACAGTCCCCACTTTACACCACAACACCCCCTTTTACATTGCAGAACCCCTTCTTTACATCACAGCACCCCCCCCCCCTTTGCATTACAGTGCCTCCTTTACATCACATAACCCCCTTTACATTACAGCACCCTCTTTACATCACATCATCCCCCTTTACAATACAGCCCCCCTTTATATTATGGCACCATCTTTATATCACAACTCCCCCCTTTGCAATACAGCCTCCCTTTACATTACAGTGCCCCTATTTACATCACAGCACCCCTTTACAATACAGCCCCCTCTTTACATCACAACCCCCCCCCCTTACAATACAGCCTCCCTATACAGCACAACCCCTCCTTTACTTCAATGTCCTCTGCCCCCCTGCACATCACAGCCCCCCACCTTACATCACAGACATCCTCCTTTTACACCAGTGCCCTCAGCCCCCACCTCACATCACAGCCCCCCTCCCCTTCACATCAGTGTCTTCTGTCACCCCTTCACATCATAGCCCCCCTTGCTTGTATTGTACAGAGTATTGAAGTCATGTGCTGGAAGTTTGTTGTGTGCAGCAGAACACCTTTACTTTCAGGGCTAGTTTACACTTGCTTCAAAGCACGGCTTCAGACACACTTTGTTAAAGCTCTCTGAACGCCAGTCAAAGAACCTGTCACTAAATAAAATGGTTAGCTTACAGTCCTGATTACCAGAAAACACTACAGCACTGACAGGTATTGAAAGATACTTATTCCCGGAGGTATAGAAATAAAATTGTCAATGAAAATCCACAATCTTAAAAATAATAAGAAGCGCCAAACCGGCATAGTGTAGCACAATTTATTAAGTAAAATACCATATAAAACAAATAGAATTCACAAGCGGGTGAGGGGGGAGAGAGGATCACAGTCCATAGTGGATTGTAATGAGCTTGGAGCTGTGTAGTAGTCCTTGGTGGAGAAGAAAGCCGGCTGTGGTGGGGAGCAAGATGAGCCTGTAGGCTGTGCAGGGAGACCGGTGTCAGGCTGCCCTATGTGGCCATGATGGTAGCCCATCGGGATGTATTTTGGAAGCTTAACCACGCCTCCTTCTTCAGGCTGATGAAGGAGGCGTGGTTAAGCTTCCGAAATGCATCCTGATTAGCTCACACAGTGGTTGGACTGACAGCTCCTCTCACTACTCCAGCTAGACACATGGTCTTTGGGCGGACATCCGATTTCTGGATATACTATCACGGCCACACAGGGCAGCCTGACCTCAGTCTTCCTGCACGGACTCCAGGCTCATCTTGCTGCCCACTACAGCCGGATTTTTTCTCCACCAAGGACTACCAGCTCATTACAATCCAGAACAGTCCTTTTTTAAGTGACTGGTCCTTTTACAGCGAAAACATGCTCTGCTTTCTTTGTTGTGCTTTGTGCCTTTGTACATCTTAGGAGCTTTGTCATCATGGTGCGTGTTTTCTTTCTTTCTGTCATATTCACCAATTAATTTGCTATAATTAAAATATTTAAAATATTCCAGTGTCAGCTACTGCTTGGGTCTGGTTTCTAAAGCATTAATAAGAGTAGTATTCTCTGGAAGGCTGCAGAGGAGCAGGGCAACAGTATGGTTATGTTTGATGTCCTCTCCGATAGCACGCAGCTGCTCTATGATCTCTAGCATAGCTTTCACGTAGCCACACATTTGCTGGCCTTCTTCTAGTCTTATCTTATATAGATTTCTTAGCAGAAATAACTTGCTGTTTAGACTTGAATGCTCATGCAGTGTCTGTAATGAAGTCCACATACCTTGGCTGTTTTCTCTGTTCTTATGTGGATAAGCTGGTCATCTTCCACTAATAAGCTTATAGTTGCTTTTGCCTGCCTATCTTTCCTATCCCATTCCTCCGTCTCTCCGTTTGTGGGTCTGTCTGTATTCAGCACTTGCCACAAGTCATTCTTGCTGAGAAACATTTCCAGTTTAAACTTCTACAGCTGGTAATTGGCATTGTTCAGCTTTACAATTGTAAACTTCCCATCTGAACCACTTGCCATCTTTCAGCTGCTTGCATACAGTACTCACAGGCTTGCAGAATTATTTGTCCAGTGTCTGCTTGGTGTCTGGGCCCATAACCTATTGTGCAGAGTATTAAAATCATGCACTGGAAGCTTGTCATATGCAGCAGAACACCTTTACTTTCATGAATGATATCAAAGCATGTATTTTTTATTGAGACTTAAACAGGATGCAGGAATATACAAGAACATAAATTGAGAAAAGACAAGCACTTCTTCTCATTACATTGCCATAGAATACAAATCATAACACTGCAGGGCCACCTGCTGGATAGAAAGGTATAATGCACACAGAACACAGTGAGTTTATAAAAGCAACTTTACATTACATGCTGTTGCTCTTCCAACAATTTGCACCCCAGTCCCTTTCACAGCCCCCCTTACTTGCACCCTAATCCCCTTCACAGCCCCCCTTCCTTGTACACAAGTCTCCTTTAAAGTCCCCCCTTCCTTGCATCCCAGTGGCCTTCACAGCCCCCTCTTACTTGCACCCCGGTCCCTTTCACAGGCCCCTTCCTTGTACCCTAGTCTCCATTACAGCCCCCCTTACTTGCATCCCAGCAGTGGCAGCTAGTGGAATTTTTTTTTGGGGGGCGGCAAACAGAATGACATGCCCCCGTCCGTTGGTCAGTAGCACTTACCCCACCATTGGCAGCTTCTCCCTGCTCGACGGTGGACTCCCGTTCTCCTACTCTCCATCACCGGCGGCTTTTAGTTCTTCTGCTCTCCACGGCGGCAACTTCCGTTTCCTCCCTCCTCCTCGGCGGCCAATCGGGAGTCTTCTCTTTTTGGGCAATCGGAAAATGAGTCTCACACCCGCTTCTGATTGGCCAGATTGAAAATCAGTGTTACAACAGTGAATATTCATTCGCTGTTGTAACACACCTGGGTGGGCCCTGGTCGCATGCTCTGCAACCCAAGCCCACCCTATTTGGAAGCCTATTAGAGCCTCCGGTGCCCCGAAGGGGGCCGGACTCATAAATAGGGGGTGGACGCGGCGGCCATGGATAGATCCATGCTATGCATGAATCTATTCATTATGCATATAGGGGTGGTATGGAGAGAGGGGGCGGCTCCTGGGTACCCCTAATGGACGGGCCGTCACTGCATCCCAGTCCCTTTCACAGCCCATCTTCCTTGCACCCCAGTTCCCTTTACTGACCCTCTTATTTGCACCCTAGTCCACTTCAAAGCCCCCGTTCCTTGCATCACAGTCCCCTTCACAGCCCCCCTTCCTTGTACCCCAGTCTCCTTTCCAGCTTTCCCTTACTTACATCCCAGTCCCTTTCATAGACTCCCTTATTTACACCACCCCACTTACTTGCATCCCAGTGCCCTTCACAACCCCCCTTACTTACACCCCAGTCCTCTTCACAGCTCCCCTTTCTTGCATCTTAGTCACCTTCACAGCCCCCCAACTTTCATCCCAGACCCTTTTACAACCCCCCTTCTTTAAACCCTGGTCCTTTTTATAGGACCCCAATTACTTGCACCCCATTCCCCTTTACAGCCCAACCCCCCTTACTTGTGAATTTTCCTTCCCTTACATCACATTTCCCCTGTCTATCACAACTCTCTTCTGCTTTCCAATCTTACCTTGCACAGCACTTATGCTTTCCAGCAGATAGAAGGCAAAAGGTGCAGCATGTCCGGGCAGAGGGCAGGAGCTGTCCAACTTTTCATGTTAACAGGCAGGTAAGTGGTTGCTAGGACCGCCCCACATCCTAGCACCAAATAAGTATAATAAATTAATAATATAATAACTATGGACTGTGGTCTGCCATTTAGTGACTTCTACCCCAGACTTTTTATTGGAGCCAATGTGAATGGGCTGATGCTTGTTTAGATGGACAGCCTCTGTACTGTTAGGGAAGAACCAGTTAATACCAGCAGGCACCTAGGGGGGGGGGGGGGTAGTGCTACCCTAGACTCCCTCAATCGGTTTAAATACACTTTCTGGATCAGCTAACTGACTGACTTGAGTAGTAACATCAGTGTAACTACTGCAGTCATGTGCCTGTCAGAGCAGTGAGCCAATGCTGGAGAGGAAGAGAAAGAAAGGTGGAGCAGGCCCTTCTTTCAGTTCAGCATGGTGTGTAACGCGCACTACTTTTATACGCCGCAATTTTCTTTTAACATGGTACATGCAGATATACTGCTACCAGTGCGCCTCAATGCTTCAGTTTTGTTTTTAAATTTTAATTTTACCACGATGTATTACTGATGTTAATACATTTTTTAGTAATAAATTAAGTCCCTTCCTGGACTTTTTTACACGATGAGGAGGTCCTCTCTCTTTTTTTCTTTGCCTACATACCCCCACATGCCATGATGATCTGTTTCCGGCGGTGAAGGTTTACCTGTTGATCCCTGTCTGGTGATCCCCTGGTGGTCGGTGAGTGTAGAGTGACATCTTCTGCTGAGCCCTACCTTGTATGCAGCGATCCAGTACAACTTCAAGCCTAACAGTTTCAAGCTCGTTTGACCCCTCACCACCGGTCAGTGGGTCCACCGGATGTGGTAAGCGTACCGAATTCATTCCTGTATTTCCGTGTTTGCAACTGAATCCGACATTAAGAGGACACAGTTTTCCAAACTCCATTAAGGGAAATCGTTTGAATTTATCTAAGCTTTGGACACTATTATATCTTTAATTAGTCTCTGAACATTCTTCATTGAGACAGTGTATACAACAATGATATTTTGAAGTGTTTTTTCTTCATTTTCTTGTGCATGATACGAGTTAACATAGGTTTCTCCTCTTGTAACTCAGTCTATCTTTCCATTACCTCGGATGAGGTTGTGAATGTGTTAAAAAATACAAAAGGGTACCCCACTCTTTTTCCAACCTAGTCCGTGTCATTAGAACCACATCTAACCAGATTGGATACACCCGGTTTATTCAGCTTGTATTGTTTTGTATCACATCTCACTAGATTGGATACACATTGTTTATTCTACCTGTATTGTTCTGAGGGGTGGTCCCATATACCACATTGGTTGTTATTGCCATCGTTGCTCACTAGGAGCATACTACTCTCATTTATATTATTTTAGTCTCACATTACTGTCCTATGATTGTTTGCAATTTATGCTTTTAAAGTACACTAGACTACTTGATAGTGGTTACACTATTTTTTTATTTCTTACTCCTCGTATGGAGATCGGATGATCACGTTGGCTCTCCAATTGAGGAAAAGTTCCTTTTTCTCTTTTTTTGACTTAACGAGAAACTTTACACATATTTTTATATATATCACGTGCACATGTTGGTAGTTGTCTGTGATTAGTACACTTTTTCCACAGTGTGCACAAAGGACTGATGTCCAATTTCCATATTAAATTTGAACACTCAATTAATTGGTCGAGATTTTCACGTTTTCGTCCACAATGACTGTTCTCACAAGGTTTATTTAGCGCCACACTTTTTCCCGTTGTTATCTTAAGTTTGCCATGGCCAGAACAATCTCAGGCTCTTTAAATCTTCCTGATGGCAGTTTCAGCTCCTTCATTTCCTTTAACATGAATCAGCTTCATCCATGATATTTTAGTAGCTGTCTGCTACTGATATTGTATTTTTACAGGATCGACACTGGATTCATTGTCTATTTAAATATTGGAATACAGCTGTCAGGAAATTCCTCTGAGATTTCTGGCTAACAGAAATGTGCATGTGCATGGCAATCTCCGCAAAATGGTAACCAGGCGCGCGCATGCGCGCACAGTGCATGTTGGCGCTAGATGGACTATTTAACCACATCCCGCCCAGTCTATAGCAAAATGACGGCCAGGCTCTCCCCTTCTGACTGGATTTCATATGACTTCAGGGGCACGCATCATGGTGATTGGTAGTGCAGTGATCACGGTAAAGAGCTTATGACGTAGGCTCGTTACCATGTGATGAGCTGTAGCCAACAGGGTGCCTACTAGTGCCCACAAGTGATGCCCAGTGATGCCAATCAGTGCCAATTAGTGCCCATCAGTGATGCCAATCAGTGCCCATCAGTGATGCCTTTCAGTGCCCATCAGTGATGCCTGTCAGTGCCTCCTCATCAGAGCCCATCATTGCGGCCTATCAATCCCCATAAAGGCTGCCCATCAGTGCCCATCAGTGTTACCTATCAATGTCCATCAGTGCCACCTATCAGTGTCCATCAGTACTGCATATTAGTGCTGCCTTATCAGTGCCCATCAGTGCACATCACTGCAGCCTCATCAGTGAACATCAGTGGAGGAGAAAACTTTTTTCATTTGTTTAGAAAAAAAAACTGTGGTGATTAAATACCACAAAAAGAAAGCTCTATCTGTCTCAATAAAATTGTAAAAATGATGTTTGGGTACAGCATTGCATGACCACGCAATTGTCATTCAAAGTGCAACAGTTCTTAAAGCTGAAAATTGGCCTGGGCAGAAAGGTGGTGAAAGTGCCCAGTATTAAAGTGCTTAAGGGTGCTCCTGCCCCTGCTGAAGTGATGACCTATCTTCAGCTGTTCCCTGTGTCCTGCGTTCTTCCAGTGTGTTCCCTTTGTTGCTGACCCGGCTTACTCCTGACCTGATCTCAGATCCTACTTTTGTCTTGTCGCTTGTTCCTGACCCGGCATGTTCCTGACTTTGGCTCTGCTCATGATTTGCTACATCGCTGCCTGCCTTTTGATGACCCTGGCTAATCCTGTGACCATGCTTCTGTCTCTGATCCTGGCTTCCCGACCCGTTCGAGTACCTGCCTGGCTGTTTGTTGTTGCAGTTCTGCACCCCGCTGAGTGTTCCTGCTGCAAGTCTGCTTAGAGCTCTGACCAGCCACATGTCCAGCCACATGTCCTGGTCCTGCAGCACAAGTGGAGTACTTCTTTTACATCGGATGGACTACTGAACATGGCTACTTTTCCTGACCTGATGGTTAACCAGTTGCATTAGGACTGCATCTCTTGCTGCAAGTTCCTCTGTCTACATCTGCAGACACTCAAGTTCCTCCTGTCCCTGGGCACCCTCTGTTCCACTTTCAGTGGGACCTGGGCTGGAGATATAAGAGAGGCCAATCTCGTCATTTCAGTCTGCTCTTAGGTATGTGACAACAGCCTTGACCCCACCCTGGGCTGATATTACCATAGATGGGAACAATGTGCAGACCCTGCTGTGCTGATGTCAGCCTGTATGTTCTCCATTAAAACAGGAGGCTTCACGAGGAATCCCAAAAAATAGGGCTTCTCTAAATACTTCAGACTGGTCTTCAATTCCATTTACTGCATGGTGCTAGGAGATTGGGGGAGTTGCCTTAAAGTGGTTGTTAACCCACTTCTATGAAATCTTCTTATCCCCTCTGTACCTTAATAAGATGTGTCCCTGTGCCTCTGTTCTGTGAAAAATTTGCCGATTTGTACTGATATAAGCTCCGCTCCAGACGCACAGCTGATTCCTCTCCTCCTTCTCTCTCTGGCTCACAGCTGCAGTGGGCGGGGCTGAGCTGCCCCGCTGACATCAGCCGGGGAGAAGGGGGAGAGAGGAGAGAGAGACGACAATCGGCTGAGCACCTGGAGTTACGCTCATACAGGGTACAGATCGGCAGATTTTTTACATTAAACAGGCACAAGGACACATGTTATTAAGGTACAGATGGGATAAGAAGATTTGATAGCAGATACGAGAGGAGCAGGAGCGGGGGGGCTGGTACAAGCAGGGAGGGGGAGGAGGACAGAGGACACAGACACGGGAGAGCTGCAGAGGCTGCGGCTGAAGGAATAACGCAAATGGACCACGATGTCAGGGCTCAGCTGCCATGATTATCATGGTCTGTTTACAGAGGGGAGGGTATAGTCAGGCAGGATCAGCCAGGTTTTTTAGGGTATACGGGGGGCAAATGACACAGCACAAGCATTTTGCTGTATAACATGCTTTAAAGGAATCTGGGTTGTTTTTTTGGGTGTTAACAAACGCTTTAATTCCTGGGAGAAGTCTGCTGCCAAAAGCCTTTTATGACCACTCTTTATCTGACAGTCATAACCTTCTGGTAAGCCTTTTTACATGCATGGTGGGGGGTAAAACACTAAAGTTTATGCTCTGCAGACCCTGTCATTGGAAACAGTAAGGGGACTGCCCATATGAGTGTGTTTTTTTTTTTGGAAAATTATTTTTATTTTGTTTTATACAATACATATTATAAAAAGCCACACAACGTGGGCTCCAACCGGCCACAAACTTGCCGGTACACTACAGAAAAACAATACAACATAAAAGTTCTCACAGAAACTTGTGGTACATTCCTACCTCCAGCCGGAGGCAATGGACACAAGGATACAATTCCGTGGCTCCCCCGCATTCTATCTGATGTCCTCCGTGGAATGGTTACGCTCTCGACCCCCCGCCCCATAGTGACATGGTTTAATTAAGGAGAATTACCCATCCCCAACTGTGCAGTGTGCAAATTCTTCAATCACTCACTAATCTTCTAGCCCTTAAAGACAATCACCTTCCGTGTTATCTTATCTACAGAGGATCTTAGGTTATGTCCCAGTGTGGTTAATCTGATACCGTGTCCATGGAAGCCATCCACCCCCCCCCCCCCCCAAACTTTCTCAAATTTGTTCAGAGCCCCTCTGCTCAAGTATGTCGCCTTGTTAAAGGGTACTGCCTTGTTGACCAATGTTTTCCAAGACTCCAAGGTCGGTGACACAGAGCTCTTCCATGAAAGGATAATGCGCTTTTTAGCGTAAAACAGTAACAGGGTAAGAAGGGTCCGTATGGCCCTGGTAGTGGCCAGGGGCTCCACTAAGTGTAGAAGACATACTTCGATGGGCATAGGGATAGAAATTGAGGTGACCGACCTTATACAGGAGGCGAATGAGTGTGTTTTTAATACCCACCGTCACGTTCGTTGTAAGGACTTTAATTTTCACTTTGTTTTTCATGTGTCACTCTTGTAAGAGTATGTGCACATACCTGTATATTTTTTATAGTGGTTTTGCACTTTAACCGCTTCCCGATCGCCCACTGCATATATACGTCAGCAGAATGGCACGGACAGGCAAAATCACGTACCTGTACGTGATCCTTTAAATGCCTGCCAGTGGGTCGCGTGCGCGCCGCCAGCGGCGCGCTCGCGACCCGGTCGGGAGCTCCGTGACCACGGCCGCGGGACCAGCGGACCCGATCGCCGCTGGTGTCCCGCGACCAGGGTCACGGAGCTGAAGAACGGGGAGAGGTATGTGTAAACAAACCTCTCCTTGCGCTTTCTACTCTGCCTGTCATTGATTGGCTGTTCCTGGTCATCGGGAAAGCCGTTCAATGACGTCAGATGTCAGCCCCGCCCCCTAATGTAAAAAACACAACACACGTCACAGCCCATAACCCCTCCCCTCCCCCTAGTGGTTAACTCTTTCACTACAACTGTCATTTATACAGGAATCAATGCATTTAAATAGCATTGATTGCTGTATAAATGACAATGGTCCCAAAAATGTGTCAAAAATGTCCGACGTGTCCGCCATAATGTCGCAGTCACAATAAAAATCGCTGATCGCCACCATTACTATTAAAAAAAAATATTAATAAAAATGCTATAAAACTATCCCCTATTTTGTAAACGCTATAACTTTTGCGAAAACCAATCAATAATCGCTAATTGCGATTTTTTTTACCAAAAATATGTAGAAGAATACGTATCGGCCTAAACTGAGGAAAAAAAATGTTTTATATATTTTTGGGGGATATTTATTATAGCAAAAAGCAAAAAATATTGCATTGTTTTCAAAATTGTCACTCTATTTTTGTTTATAGCGCAAAAAATAAAAACCACAAGGGCGATCAAATACCACCAAAAGAAAGCTCTATTTTTGAGAAAAAAAGGACGCCAATTTTGTTTGGGAGCCATGTCGCACGACCGTGCAATTGTCAGTTAAAGCGACGCAGTGCCGAATCGCAAAAAGGGGCCTGGTCCTTTGGCTGCCAATTGGTCCGGGGCTGAAGTGGTTAATGTGTTTGTGTTCATTTTGTTGCAACATATTAAATGAGATGTATATGATTATATGTCAGTGTATAATATGCACTGTGAAGTTTTTTATATCACAATTTTTTTTATATTGATTATTATTATTTTTTTCAGCACTGCAGATTGTGGTTTTATAGTACTACAGGGGTAATGCAACAGATTGCCTAGCTAGAATATGTAATCACTTTGCAAGTATTGGAGCACCTGCCTAATATGAGTCCACATATCCTATGAGTTCAGAGTCACCATTTGCAGATAATTCCAGTCCCTTTTGCTGGGGTTTACTTACATATCTTATATGGCAGCTCCTATATTTGGATGTGTAGTGGTTGTGGTGTATAAAAGTGCCATTGCCTTTCAGTGCTGCCCATTGTTAGGTAAATGTTCATCTTTTCTTCCCGCTATATCTAGTCCATTTCCATTGGTGGACTTACATCTTTTTCTTTCTGCTGTGCAAAACCTTTTAAGAATCGTGTCAATTTTAAAACAATTACATTTCAATTTTTCAAATTTTCATGTTCCTCAAACTGTATTTAAAGTAGTAAAACACATCTCCTACGTCCTTAGTTTCAAATTGCTCATTGAGTGCTGTACTCATTTTTACAATCTTCTCACCCTCTTTGTGGGCAATGATTTTATCATCAACATAGAGCAGTAGATACATCCACTTCCCCCCCCCCCCTATATATTTAGGGTATAGACATTTATACTATCCATTAGAGCTGCAGGATTCTGGGAAAGATTAGAATCATTATTTTTTTGCTTAGAATAGAGATCACGATTCTTGTGGCGTAACATCACCTTTCACATTATACAAAAAAATTAAGCTAACTTTACTGTTTTTTTTTTTTTTTTAATTCGTTAAAGTGTATTTTTTCCAAAAAAATTACATTTGAAAAGACCGCTGTGCAAATACAGTGTGACATAAAATATTGCATTAACCACCATTTTATTCTATAGGGTCTCTGTTAAAAATATATATATAATGTTTGGGGGTTGAAAGTAAATTTCTAGCAAAAAATAATGATTTTAACTTGAAACCAACAAGTGTCAAAAAAAGGTTTAGTCTTTAAGTGGTTAAACTTCCCCCATTTACAGACCGCAGTTCATTCCTTTGATATAAAGAACAAAACATTACAATGTTTATAGTTAGTTCAGCGGCTGTAATGTTGGAATGTTGTGAAACTTGGCCGACTGCATGTTTTGGGTTTTTCGGTTTTTTTTTTACAGCTGTCGGCTAGAGCAGAGAACACTGCATAGAATTGGGAAAATGCTTTGTTAACACCTTCAGCCTGGGAAGGATTTATCCCCTTCCTGACCAGGCCATTTTTTGCTATACAGCACTGCGTCACTTTAACTGACAATTGCGCGGTCATGCAAGGTTGTACCCAAACAAAATTTATGTCCTTTTTTGCCCACAAATAGAGCTTTCTGTTGGTGGTATTTGATCACCTCTGCGGTTTTAATTTTTTGCGCTATAAACAAAAAAAGCGACAATTTTGAAAAAAAAAAAATATTTTGTACTTTGTGCTATAATAAATATTCCCCAAAAAAATATAAAAAAAAAAATGTCTTCCTCAGTTTAGGCCGATATGTATTCTTCTACATGTTTTTGGTATAAAAAAAATGCAATAAGCTTATATTGATTGATTATTTTGATTGATTTGCGCAAAAGTTATAGCGTTTACAAAATAGGGGATAGAATTATGTCATTTTTATTAGTATTTTTTTTTTACTAGTAATGGTGGCGATCTGTGATTTTTATCGGGACTGTGACATTGGGGCAGACAGAAAGGACACTTTTGACACTTTTTTGGGACCATTGACATTTATACAGCTATCAGAGCTAAAAATAGACACTCATTACTGTATAAATGTCACTGGCAGGGAATGGGTTAACACTAGGGGGCGATCAAGGTGTTAAATGTGTTCCCTCGCTGTGTGTTTTAACTGTGGGGGGGATGGGAGTGACTAGAGGAGGAGACAGATCGTTGTTCCTACTTAGTAGGAACACACAATCTGTCTCCTCTCCCTTGACAGAACCGGGATTTGTGTGTTTACACACACATCTCCAATCTCGTTCTGTCATGAGCGATCATGTGTGCGCAGTGGACATTGCGCCCGCCAGGCACGTGCATCAGCTCCGGAGACACGCTGCGGGTGCGGGCATCTGCAATAGCGTCTTAAAGAGCCGACGTACACCTACGACGTTTTGCACATAACTGCAGCGGCTGGTCGGATATCGGTTAAGATCGTGAGGGGGAAAGAATTGCGATCTCGATTCTTAACGATTAATCGTGCAGCTCTACTTTCTGTGAACCTTTGTCTAACAAGACTTTATTTTTATTTTTTTTATTTTATGCTCTAGTTGACTGCTTAAGTCCATACAACGATCAGTGTGACTTACAAATCTGATGTTCTTCATCAGCTCCTATAAATTCTTCTGGTTCTGTCATGTACAACTCCTCTCCAATGTTGCTGTTGAGAAAGGCTGCTTTCATGTGATGTTTTGTAATCATAATCTGTTGGCCTGCTATAGTCAGCAAGGTTCTAAAAATACTTTATAGGCTTCCCCATACTTTTATGAATATGCTCTTGCAACCACTATTTCTCTTTACCTACAGACTTTAGTCAAATTTATCTTTAAAAACTAATTTAGATCCAATTGTATGTTTGCCTGGAGGTAATTCTGTAAATTCCTAAGCTTGTAGCTGGCTGAAAGGTGTCATGTCTTCATCTGCAGCTTTACTTGAATTTTGTTTCTCATAAACAGGTAGCTTTTGCATTTTGGATCTTGCAGAGTATTTTACTGATCTCAAAGGTGGTTTTACGTCTACCCCTTCATTATATAAATCACTGCTCACGTTGTTCAAACGATGTTGACTGTATCACTTCATGAGGCTTTTGACTGTCCGGGAAAATTCTGACTGTCTGTATAGCACACAGCCATATTTCCTGTTTCTAATATAATAACACTTTCCGTCTTAATGATATAATACCTTACCTTTAGCCATTAACTCCCAACCCCCTCATCCATCTATACATCCTTACCTCAGCCCCCTCATTCAAGCATTCATACCTCACCAGCCAAGCATTGCATACATCACCACCTCAGTCTGGCTGCTTCCCATCTAAGCCCCTGGTTTCCCATTGCCCAGTAAACAGCCATCAACAGCAAGTATTCTTACATGTTCATCTCAGCCTCGGTCAGCATCATTGCCCCTGTCCCAGCTCAGTGAACTCCTTTATTTAGAAAACATTCCAAGCCACACCCTCAGGGGTTTGCCTCCAACAGCTAAACCCCTCCCACAAAGGATGTGGCCTCATCTCATTCACACAGGATGTGAATGACCATATAAGGAAATACAATACAATGGTATTACAATACAGGGACAATTGTTTTCCTTCAAAATAACCAATCACAGATGTATACATTCAAACAGACTAAGCAGTGATGTACAAACCGTCTAAACTGCTTTCAATGACAACGAACGATATAAAGCCATGGCTCTGTGGGCCACAATATTTATATCGTTATGCTAAAGTTCCAGTGTACACAGAGAGTTTCGCTTGAAGCTATTAATGCCGTCACCGGGAAATGGACAGTCTCCCGATGAGGCACAAATGAACTTCCTTAAACCAGCAAACACGTCTGTAGTGTCCATAGGAAGGTTTACGCAGCCAATGGTCTTCCGCCAACGTCTTTATGTGCGAATGCGCTCAGATGAGCGCATTACAGCAAAACCGACACTGGGGGGCATCTGACAACATACATTAATAAAATTTTCCATGACAGTCCCTCGTTTTTGTCATATCCTCCCATGTGTCTCTTGATGAATTTCGATCTTCTTACACCTGGCCTTACAGTCCATAAAAAGGAAAACACGGCTTGACATGGAGACTCTGTTCTTCAGTAGAGATGACATGGTGAGCTGTTGTAGTCGCTGGTCGGTCTGGGATCCTCTGTGTCTTGTTTGCAGGTCGGGCATCTTGTTGAGAAAAATGTGGTCATCTGCTCGGGCTCTGGTCACGCGTCCAAATCAGGCAGCAGGAGCACCTCATCGCAATATATATAAGGAATAGAAACAAAAACAACATGAGTAAATATACCCCTACTTCCTTCAACTATGATCCGCTGCAAAAATAAAAATTAAATCACCACAGATTCCCAGACTTTTTAGAGAATTCCACCCTTCACTAGCTACAGCTCTGGCTTTGCCTCTCAGGGATCCAAGCCCCATTCATATGGGCCTGACTTATGAATTCCCAGGACCCCCCTTGGATTGTGGGAACTTCCTTGTAGACCAAAGCTGGCGAGAACCAGAGCTATTGTCAAAATTATAATTCATTTTACCCTCTAGAAATGTATCGATAAATTCCATTTAGAAATGTCTGTTTGGAGTCTTTACTAGTTTGTCACAACTCCTCACACCAATATGCCTATATATCATACACCGCTGTCATCACTGGGGCACTAGAGCTCCGTGGAGACTCAGAGTAGACCCAACCATGTGTCCTGTTCACTTTCTTAGCTAGTTAGAAAATATACTTTAAAAAATATAAATAAAGATACTTCTCATCCTTGTTGTCTTGTTCATCAATCTTCTCTGCAATGACCCAGTCACCTGTCACTTGTCACCTGTCACAAACTTGGCTAGAATTAGAGTGGTTAGTATCATTGGTTTGAAAAATTGTCACTCAGCCCATCCTCTTCCCCCCCCTTTTCCTCATCTTTACAAAGTGGAGGAAAACATACAGGATTTAGAATGGTGCAGAGCCTCAGAAACTACTCTGACCTGAAAAGATACTTATACACACAAGTTTTTAATGTGTCATTCATAAACAATACAACATTCGTAAATTGTCAATGACATTCCTCATAACCGATAATACGTTTTCTTACTAAAATACAACACCCACAACACGACTGTCGCGGTAGGTTCAGACTTATTCTTGTTACCACATAGAACATGACACAACTAAAACTTTAGACAAACATTTTGATACAAATGTGGGGGAGATATTTCATAGTTCCTAAATCAAAAATTAAAATTAAAACCAACCAGATGGAATTCTGCCTTCACTCAGCGATAAAAAAAACTACATACAATGGGACAGACATGAGAACATCTCAGAATATTGTATGGACCAGCCACACAAAGTTCTGGAATGGGCATCTGGATTTTAAGCACAGTTCCTCCTCTGAGAATCACAAAAGCATGTACTACACATCCATTGATGCACTCACCATTACAGATTTCTGAAGCCACAACTGCCAAAATATTTTTTTATTCTGGGGTCTCGTACCACCAGACATCAAAAATACCTTCCAAAGGAATACACCTTACTGTACCCTCTGACCATATATGTCACACTTTAAGGGGTCTCATGTCCGGAGCCCCAAACCCAGATCTCATGTGTAAGGCAGCTGTCTGACTGGTGTGGAGCCTTATTTTTTTATCTCCAACGCATGGATGGCCAACATTACCCATGACGATTCGAATCGCTTATGAAGTGTCCCTGCGTCCAGGGCACCTTGCACTAATTTTCGGATCAGTACTGCTAGTGACTTCTTTTTACAGTACTGGCACCCGGCGTTCTCCGATTATTATACACGGCCTCCCGGTGTGCTAGCGTACTAATCCTCACATTTACATGCTCTACTACCGGTTATCGGCAGCCCCATAAATGTGTTGTCAGACAAACTACAAAACACAATGAAATCCTCCACTATTCAAAACAAATATTATGGCTTCTCTCTGTACCTCGATATTACAATAACTTTAATGCCTCCCCAAAACAGTATTACAATATAAACCTTGATTTACTTTCAGCAAATAAAAACTTATATTTTTTTCCAGGAGTGGGTGGAATAAACCCCCATGTTGTAATCCCCCTTGACTCATATATCCCCTGGGAAATCCCTTCCATTGCAGGCCACAAACAATCAAAAAGCCCCTCCCCTCCTGTGGATACATCAAAACTCATCAAACTGGTTAATTTAAATATCAATGAAGAGGAAAGAGGGAGGGAGGCTAGATTTTCAAGTACAGGCTTAAACAATACAAGCCTAAAAAGAACAATGAATTACCATCTGAGACACTCCCATACACTTGCAAAGCTAGTTTCACTATACACAAACCCAGTCTAGATTCAAATGGAAATCAAAATTCAATACAGAAAACGCAAAAGCTTTACTTAAAAATATGTAAAAAGTACAAAAAAATAGAATTCACTTAAAAAGGAAAATCTGCACCAAAGGCTGAACACAGCAGATACAACAAGATGGCCGATGAAAAAAACCATAGCACATGGTAGAAATCAACAAAGGCCAGACTTCAGCAAGATGGAGTTTTTTCCCGCCTAAACTAAAACAGCAGCTAAATTACAATAGCTTACATTCACTTAAAAGAAAACAGCACATGGTTTCACACACAAAGGAATGATGTCTGCCCCTTCCCCTATGGGATGACCCAGCACAACTTAAAACATACACTTTAGGAACAGTTCCACTGAAAAGTATGTAATCTCACCGCACAATTGAGAATGCACACTTAGTAACATATGCTATCCAATGAAACAACAACAGACGGAAATGGCAGATGAAAGCCAGGGTACAAAATGGCGTCGTTAACGCATGCAAAGCAGTTGTTCCCGCCAAAACCAGCACAAGCTTCCCTACTAGCCAACCCTTCTCCCCACACAATCGGACACAAATGGGACATCACATTTAACGCATAGACAAACACTTTAGGCTAACTCACATTTAAAAGTGTTAGTTACATGAAAAAGCACAACTTAAAACATACACTTCTTGTCCCCACCTAAAGTTACTCACTGTGGAGAAATACAGTGATGTTTGCTCAGGACATCAGAGATCCCCTCCCACAGGGCGTAGCCCTTTCAACATAAAATCTTTTCTATTGTAGGCCATGTGGCTTCCCTTCCCCCATGCATTGGCCACAAACATGCAGTTACAAACTGCTCAGCCACCCACACATTGCAGGTTGCAACTAAAGCCACATTTCTACTGACAAACTACATAATATACAGTTTCCATTTCTCATTCAGTTACTTACAAAACTTGTTACGCAGCATACCGTTTCTTACATAACTTCAATCTATTCAGTTAAACACCATACATAGCTTATACACTTACTCACACACATACTCACACACACACACATACACACACACACCCACACACACACGCACAGACATACGATCAAACTTCCAGCATTATCTCAAAAAACAAAAAATGTGTTCTTTTTGCAAAGCAGAACCTACCTAAACACATATTGAAAAGGAGGTTCTGTTCACTCCTACCTGGCTCGCCAATCTGTCCGGGAAAATTCTGACTGTCTGTTTAGCACACAGCCATATTTCCTGTTTCTAATATAATAACACTTTCCGTCTTAATGATATAATACCTTACCTTTAGCCATTAACTCCCAACCCCCTCATCCATCTATACATCCTTACCTCAGCCCCCTCATTCAAGCATTCATACCTCACCAGCCAAGCATTGCATACATCACCACCTCAGTATGGCTGCTTCCCATCTAAGCCCCTGGTTTCCCATTGCCCAGTAAACAGCCATCAACAGCAAGTATTCTTACATGTTCATCTCAGCCTCGGTCAGCATCATTGCCCCTGTCCCAGCTCAGTTAACTCCTTTATTTAGAAAACATTCCAAGCCACACCCTCAGGGGTTTGCCTCCAACAGCTAAACCCCTCCCACAAAGGATGTGGCCTCATCTCATTCACACAGGATGTGAATGACCATATAAGGAAATACAATACAATGGTATTACAATACAGGGACAATTGTTTTCCTTCAAAATAACCAATCACAGATGTATACATTCAAACAGACTAAGCAGTGATGTACAAACCGTCTAAACTGCTTTCAATGACAACGAACGATATAAAGCCATGGCTCTGTGGGCCACAATATTTATATCGTTATGCTAAAGTTCCAGTGTACACAGAGAGTTTCGCTTGAAGCTATTAATGCCGTCACCGGGAAATGGACAGTCTCCCGATGAGGCACAAATGAACTTCCTTAAACCAGCAAACACGTCTGTAGTGTCCATAGGAAGGTTTACGCAGCCAATGGTCTTCCGCCAACGTCTTTATGTGCGAATGCGCTCAGATGAGCGCATTACAGCAAAACCGACACTGGGGGGCATCTGACAACATACATTAATAAAATTTTCCATGACATGACACATAGGTCTTTTATTAATAAATACACTTCTGTTGATTGCTATTGGTATCTGGATGCTGAATTCTATAACCTTTTTGAGACTCGCTGTAGGCAACAAATGTACCTTCATTAGCACAAGATTCCCATGTCCTGCACTTTTCTTTAGCAAAGTGTACGCATGCTTTGAAATTATATCAAAGTGGTTCAGGTCAGGCTTCTTTCCATTTCATATACCATATGTGTTGTTTTCTTTGATGCTTTTCCTGGTAAGCAGTTTTGGAGATTGTAGGCTGTCATACATGCCTCTACCCAGTATCTTGTTAGCATATCCACATATAAAGCATGCTTCTGTCACCTTTACCTAACATGTGGTTCATTCCCTTTGCCACACTTTTTTGTTCTGGATTTTATGGTACAGTAGTCTGCTTCCCCATATTAGCTTGTGTTTTACTATTTGTGTACTCAGTGTTATTATCTGTTTGGAATATTTTAGGCATTTTTCCAAAGTTGTTGCTTCTTGGGGCAAGATATTGTTCAAATTTACCTGAACTTAACGTAACAGGTATAGCATAGTATACCTTGAGTCACATCAATGGATGTGAGAAAATACTTATCCTTTCCTGGAGCCTGAACTTACATAACACCACATAAATCTGAGTGAATTAAGTGCAGGTGCTGGTGGGCTCTGCTCTCTGCTGTTTTGGGTAAAAGATTTTCTGGTCATTTCTCCCTTTATGTAACTGGTACACCTCATTATTTGAGTGTGTCTTCTCCGGCTTGCTTCTTAATAGCCTTTAGGATTTCTGTGTCCAAGATGACAGTGCCAGGTGTGGATACAGTTCAGATGTTTTCTTCTTTGACAGTGACAATATAGAAAAAAAAAATCTTCTATATAAGTTATTTGTGCCGTGTTTCCTTTTACTGGAATTTTCACCTCTGTATAGAAGTAGGTCAGGATATCTCCCCTGGGATCCTTATTCTATATAATGTAGTAAGTGTGATGTTTGAAAAAGAAATATTTGTATCCACACTGGCAGCATTAACTATCACCAGTGCAATTTTAGAGACATCATAAGCATATCTCTGATACTGAATCAGGGTGAGCAGAGTGATTTTGGCAAAACTGATTTTGCCACAAAATCCTCAATTTTGCCTTTGCTGAAATTCCATTGTAATTATCTTCTAATCTTGCAGCTGCTTAGATAACATTTAAAAAAAAAATACTTTTAAGAAACAACTGCTTGGCTATAGATATTTTTTTTTTTTTTTTTAGTCTTGAGCGGCAGTAAATACACTTTAAAACAAATCCTTACTGGCCTCATAGCTACAGCTGCTGTGAAGCAATTCATCCTCAAAGTTCCCAACCTGCTTTTTGTTTACATTAGGGAGTAGAGGGCTCAAAGATAGCCAAGTCACTACTTGGGAAAGCAGAATGAACTGAACTGCTAAAATTAAAATGTTCTGTTTCAATGCCTCTATATGCATTGACATACCTCAGTGGAGCTAGTTTGTCTACATCAGTGATGGCGAACCTTGGCACCCAAAAATGTTTTGAAACTACATTTCCAATTATGTTTAACTACACTGTAGAGTGCATAAGCATCATGGGAAATGTAGTTCCAAAACATCTGGAGTGCCAAGGTTCGCCATCACTGGTCTAGATAGTTTAAATTAAACACAATTTTGCTTAAGATAACTGCAGTGCAGAAGATGTTTTTACAGTCTTAACTGAACAAGCTGACTGGCTACCATGCACAGCTGCACCAGAATTTGTACTCTCCAGTTTTGGTAAATCAACCCCACAGACTTTCCCAAGCCCTATCTTTGTCAAGTACCACAACACTGCTTAACTAACAAATTATAGTTGCCCTACACCGCAGCTAGTTGTCAGCATGTCAATCATGGGCTGTAAGAATAGGGTGCTGAGCTGCTTCTTTCTCTGTGAATTGTTCCAAGATTCTGAGCTTCACTAGGGTTGCTGCTTCTTTTCTTTTTTCAGGCCAGCATTTTCCCGATGCAGATTTGCAGGGGAGGATTGTTTTATAACACATCTCTGCTAAACACGCTTTCCCCAAATCCCATTTTTTTTCTTTTTTTCTTATATATACTTTTAATTTGGAGAAAACAGAAGTAATACTACATGATCGTATAAATAAATGGTAGATACTTATATTTCCACCTAGAATATGGAGAATGTGAGATGGAACAGCGGTTTCCAATAAGTCTGTGCCTTACTGCTCAATATTTTAAGATTGATCTATGTTGATGCATTTAGCTTCTATGCAGAGATGCAAAAGTTGACCTGGGCCCCCCCCCCCCACCACTTCCAACGTGCGTGCATATACATCCACTGCATGCCAGGATACTCAAAGTGGCTTAAGAGTTTTGAGTTCCCAGAGTTCCTCTTTAGATTAGGGGAAAGGGATCACAGCTGGAGAATCAGAGGACAGGAATAACCGCTGGAGAATCAGAGGACAGGGATCACCACTGGAGAATCAGGGGACAGGGATCACCGTTGGAGAATCAGAGGACAGGGACCCCTGGCAGGTCACTTGGCAGAGCTCCTCTCCCATCCCAGCACTGTGTACAGCCCCCCCCCCCCCAACTACACAGGGCTAAAATACCATTCCTTTACACACAGTCTGTCATTCTTCACAGTGAGAATCTGGCTTTTATGTTGCCCTTCTGACCTGTGAAATTCTCTGGTCGAAACGGCAGTGTAGTTGCAGTAGGCAGATACACCCTGTGCAGATCATGGCAAACTGGCTGTGTTGTAAAGGAATGTGATTTCAGCCCTGCGGAGGAGGAACAGTATAGAGTGCTGTAATGGGAAAGGAGCTCAGAAGCCAGGCATAGCCTGCAGGGCAGCGGGGTGGTCAGGGGCATTGGGGGGGACTTAGATCTGGGAGGGCAAGGCCATGTGACCCAAAATCTGGAGCCTGTAGCCCTTCAGGGGCCCCCTGAGGAGGTGTTAAGGGATTTGTTTTAGCAATTTCTGAAGGTTTCTCTGTCAGTGTTGGCAGGTGTTGGGGAAAGGTCACCTCCCAGAGGTGTGTGTCTTTTGCCCACTTGTCAGGGAAGTGGGGTAAGTAGACATCCTGAATGGTGACTAGGAGACACTGAGCAGTGTCATACCTCACCAGTGACATCGGTCCCATCGTGTCTACAGGTGCTCCCCTCCATTCGGGAATTGGCTCACAGCTTCTCCCCAGACAATGGGAACAGAGGGGTGTGAACTGTGGAAGGCAAAGTAGAAGCCCAGTACTGAAGCGTGGCTGTGGGGCCCTAGGGCAGATCGGAGCTGGATTTTGTGGAGCATATGATAATATGACAGGGAAGCTGCAGGGCCCCCCTGGAGCTAGGGGGAGGGTTGCGATTGTGACCCCTGCAACCCCTTATGCTACGCCCATGCTTCTATGTATTGTGTTGACCTGCCAATGATTCTTTTTGCTTTCTCCTTCTCTGCTTTAATGGAACACAATTGTTTGTAACCATCTGTTCCACTTTTCAGTGCTTTAAGTAAAGAATTTATAAAGAAATGGTACAAATATGCATATGGGTATTTTGTCAGTTCAATGTGTAACCTCACTATCCCAGCCAACATGTGATTTTAAAGTTGATTGTTTTTTATTGTGTTCATGAATAAAGCTATGGTGTAAAGTTTTATTATATGCTTTGGTCATGATTGATATATATTGGCCTTAAATTCCCATTGGAATTTCAACTATTGGAGGCTGTATTAGAGATGGTGATGGTGGCAATATAAGCTGAGTTACTTCCATGAAATATGCATCACCAGGGGGGTCACTTTAGCTGAGTAAAGAAAAACAGGAATGCTACTAGTCAGTACCAGTGTTCAAAGGTGTGTTAGCTTTGCTAGAATAAATCACTTCTAATGCTGGGTGTCCTACATGTGTGGATGTTGCCACATTATGTAAAGCTATTAGCTTAGTTCTTTACATTTTAGAATGGGGTGCCTCGAGATTGAGCAGAATTTTAAAGGGTGCCATGACTGAAAAAAAAGTTGAGAAACACTGCTCTATACCAATGACTGTACTTCAGGAAATTCACCTGTGGATGCCACAACCATCATCGGTCTCAACTGAGATGGTGACAAGTCCGCATACAGGCATGAAGTAGATTTGCTGGCCCTGTTGTGCAATCATAACAACCTGAAACCCAACACACTCAAAACCATAAGGGTGATAGTGGATTTCAGGAGAACCCCTTCCACACTGTCCCTTCATGTTCAACAGTACTGTGTCGACTATGGAAACTATCAGAGGTTGGGTTCTATAAATTTCTAAGACCTGAAATGGACATCCAACATCAACACAATCCTCAAAAAAGCCAAGCAAAAGATGTAGTACCTGCATCTCCTTAATAAGTTCAACCAGTATCTGAGTCTGTTCCTCTAGGATAGGGCTAGACAATAGTGGACAGTTAGGCCTGCAGAAAAAATAATTGGTGCTGACCTGCCCACAATCCAGGACTTATTCTGGTCAAAAAACGTGCAGAGAAGATCACTGCAGGCCCCTCACATACTGGACAATCGCTACTTCAACTGGGAAAATTCACAATCTAAAGTTTCTTCTACAAACAGAAACAGTGTGGTCTATCAGGTGAACCGTAGGTTGACTTAAGTAAACAAAGTGTGTTCATCTTGGAAAAAAAAAAAAAACTCTGTAGTTTTAAAAGCATGCCATGCTAACACTTCTAAAATGAGTTCAAGAGGCTTTCTAATGTATTCAGATTTCAGTTATGAATGTTGCAAAAACAGTTTTATTCTGGGTCAGTAAGCAAAAGAAAGCAATGGCCCATAAATGTGCTACCGATTGTGTAATTAGAATTATTTGTCTATTAGGCTTGTCAGGAAAAATTAGAGACAGTTTATTAGCAGACAGTGAGCAAGTTTTGCAACAGACAGTGAACATCTTGCTATTTTTTTTTTACTGCTCTCTTTTTTGGGCTTTTATAGAAGGCGTTCTATTCCTGTGACAAGTATAAACATAGACATCACTATGTTCTGTAAAGATGTAATAACTGTATGAATACGTTATGTTTTATCTGTGTAAAAAACAGATGGGACTGACAGTCAAGGTTCAGAGCTGTGCCTGCTTATGTAGCAGGAGTGATCGCAGTAAAAGTTCTTTTATGATAAAAAATATTATGGAATATATATATATACTATGGTCAAAAGAGAGCTAATGTCTGCACTTTCACACCTTTCAGATGAGGGAAATCCAAATGTTTGACAGTATCTGAGCATTATCGACTTCCACACTGAGATAAAATAACAATTTGCAGTTAAAAAATCACAAGGTTAAAAAGTGTTTCCATAAACGTGTCCTTAGGGATTTCATAAACTCACACATCTATTAGCAAGACTTCTGCCCATCCTTTTTAACACCCCTGTCTTTCAAAGTACACCAAAAACCCAAGTAATATTTCCTATCTATGTAGAAAAGAAGGCATGGTAAATTTTTAAAAGAGAAAACAAAAGACTACATGATTTGCTTTGCTGCAGATTGACAGTGTAACACAAGTTAAAAGAATGTAGTCTTGTATGAATTTTAAACCCTAATTTAAATGACATAAATAGATATGCAGTCTAAAGCCCCATACACACAGTCGGATTTTCCGATGGATTCTGTCCTATCGGACAATGTTGTCGGAAATTCCGACCGTGTGTAGGCACCATCGGACATTTTCCATCGGATTGTCCGACGGACAAAGTTTTATCTCCTGCTCTAAAAATTTTCCGACAACAAAGTCCGATCACACCAATTCCGATCATATGTAGCGAATTTCCGATGGACAAATTGCCACGCATGCTCAGATCACATTACAAGACCAGGCTATTGGCTACTAGCCTCTATGTAGTCCCGTCGTAGGCAACAAACGTCACCACGTTCAGAATGATCGGATTTTCCGACAACTTTGTCCGACCGTGTGTATGCAACACCAGTGTTGGACAAAATCCGTCGGAAAAAATCCAATGGATTTTGTGGTCGGATTTTCGGACCGTGTGTACGGGACTTTATACACATTGTGCTAAAAAAAAACCTTCATGTTTACAGTTTGACTGTATTTTAAAGTATTTTAAAGACTATGGACAAGTATCCTTAGGAAGCAGTAACACATTTTAAACAAGCCATCTGTGACCTCTCTAGCTGCTTGTAATATGAAGTAAATAATTCTAAAAGATCCTAAAAGATCGCAGCATTAACTGAAGCCAAGTTTCAGTTGGTTTCTCACAGTTTAGAATGAGCTGCTGTACAATAACATTGGAAGGCCCATATGCTTCCATTATTCTCCATACAGAGCTAAGGGGAAATAAGTAGTGGTATTGGTGCCTCTGCTGTGAACTTTGAAGATTAATTTCTCCACAATACTTATGACTACAAAGGTAACTGAGGGAGTACAAACCATTGTAGAAGACAAGGTGGAAGTGAACCTGCAGATTTAACTGTTTCCCAGGACAGTTACGTACATTCAAGGCATGCCTTGAATGCTAACTGATTACAGCTACTACTATGCTTATGTTGGCTCTCTACCAAACTGTAAAGCCATCAAATAACTGGTGTGTAGCTTATCACATGTGCAGCACCATGGCAATTGCAGAAGCAAAGATAGAAGCATTCTTGGCTTTAAAGGATAGCAGGGTTTAGTTTCACTTAAAGAGTTCTTTTAGGGCCTCTGCCAGAATATAGCTACATTTGGGTCCCTACATCTAGTCACCCGCTATGCTAATTACAAATCTGTCATACAATTACACACAGATGTTTCTCCCCTTGTTTGACTTTTGTTTTATTTTATAGAGACATCAGAATTTACAGAATGTACCAAGAGGTGATTCTAATGTGGGAAGGAGCAGAACTGGGTATTATGGTGGGGCAAACTTATTACAAGATATTACCACAAGAGAGCTCAAGAGATAAAATAAGCCATTGGATGATTCATCACACCAAGATTCAATATCCCAGTCTCTTTCTCTTTCTCCACCTCCCCCCATGCTCTCCGCCACCCCCTTGGGCTCTCCACCTCCCCGATGCTCTCCGCCACCCCCCCCCCCTGGGCTCTCCACCCCCTGGTCTCTCCGCCACTCCCTGTGCTCTCCACATTCCCCCAGGCTCTTTGCCACCCCCCTGCGCTCTCCACCTCCCCCCATGCTCTCCGCCACCTCCCCTTGTGCTCTCCACATTCCCCAGGCTCTCTGCTGCCCCCCTGTGCTCTCCACCTCCCCCTCATGCTCTCCGCCACCCCCTCCCTGTGCTCTCCATATTCCCCTATGTTCTCTGCTGCCCCTGTGCTCTCCACCTCCCCCATGCTCTCGGCCACCCCCCCTGTGCTCTCCACATTCCCCCATGCTCTCCGCCACCCCCGGGCTTTCCACCACCTCCCATGCTCTCCGCCACCTCCCCCTGTGCTCTCCACATTCCCCCATGCTCTCCACTACCCCCCTTGGCTCTCCGCCACTCCCTGTGCTCTCCACATTCCCCCAGACTCTTTGCCACCCCCTGTGCTCTCCACCTCCCCCTATGCTCTCCGCCACCTCCCCCTGTGCTCTCCACATTCCCCAGGCTCTCTGCTGCCCCCTGTGCTCTCCACCTCCCCCCATGCTCTCCACCACCCCCTCCCTGTGCTCTCCATATTCCCCTATGTTCTCTGCTGCCCCCCCTGTGCTCTCCACCTTCCACATGCTCTCGGCCACCCCCCCTGTGCTCTCCACATTCCCCCATGCTCTCCGCCACCCCCGGGCTCTCCACCACACCCCATGCTCTCCGCCACCTCCCCCTGTGCTCTCCACATTCCCCCAGGCTCTTTGCTGCCCCCCTGGGCTCTACACCTCCCCCCGTGCTCTCCGCCACCCCTCTCCCTGTGCTCTACACATTCCCCAATGCTCTTCGCTGCCCCCCTGTGCTCTCGGCCCCCGTGCTCTCCCTCTCCCCCATGTGCTCTGCTGCCCCCTGTGCTCTCCTCCTCCCCCCATGCTCTCTGCTTCCCCCTGCTCTCCACCTGCCCCCATGCTCTCTGCCACCCACCCTGGGCTCTCCACATTCCCCCAGGCTCTCTGCCACTCCCCCTGGTCTCTCCACCTCCCCCTGGGCTCTCCACCTCCCCCCATGCTCTCTGCCACCCCCCCGGGCTCTCCACCCCCCCCTGGGCTCTCTGCCACCCCCCTGTGCTCTCCACATTCCCCCAGGTTCTCTGTTGCCCCCGGGCTCTCCACCTCCCCCCATGCTCTCTGCCACCCCCCTGGGCTCTCCACATTCCCCCAGGCTCTCTGCCACCCCCCGGCTCTCCACCTCCCCCCATGCTCTCCGCCACCCCCCTGGGCTCTCCACCTCCCCCCATGCTCTCCACCACCCCCCTGTGCTCTCCATATCCCCCCATGTTCTCTGTAATGTTCTCAGAGATGTGCTCTCCACCCCCCCATGCTCTCCCCCCCTGTTCTCTCCACCATCCCCCATGCTCTCCACCACCCCCAGGCTCTTTACCTCCCCCATGCTCTCCGCCACCTCCCCCTGTGCTCTCCACATTCCCCTAGGCTCTCTGCTGCTCCCTGTGCTCTCCACCTCCCCCATGCTCTCCGCCCCCCCTCCCTGTGCTCTCCACATTCCCCCATGCTCTCCGTTGCCCCCCTGTGCTCTCTGCCCCGTGCTCTCCACCTCCCCCCATGCGCTCTGCTGCCCCCCTGTGCTCTCTGCCCCCATGCTCTCCACCTCCCCCCATGCGCTCTGCTGCCCCCCTGTGCTCTCCACCTCCCCCATGCTCTCTGCTGCCCCCTGTGCTTTCCACCTCCCCCCATGCTCTCTGCTGCCCCCCTGTGCTCTCCACCACCCCCCATGCTCTCTGCTGCACCCTGTGCTCTCCACATTCCCCAAGATTAGCTATGAAAATAAACACACTGCTTAGTAAAACAACATATTATTTATTTCCCAAGAAAATATGAAAACATAAAAACACTAAAGGAAAATATTACAGAGCATATAACAAAAGAACATCAATGATACTTTATATAAGATTGTCCTCTAGATATTGTCTCATCAGCTGGGCTCAAAATGGCAAGAGAGAGATTTTTCCATTCTGTGTGCACTTTTAAACTGCATTCAGATCCCCTCATACACTACACCCCTCTAGCCTCATGTCCAATGGAATATGGCCAAGAGGCAGTCTTTCTAATATCTGTCCATCCTCCAGAAAGCATGTGGTAGTGTCATAAGGGCAGTGTTTGTCCATGAATCATAGCTATCCGACCCTGGTCAGATTTTCAATGACATCTGGTCTTTGATCTTGGTAGCTCAACTCATCAATCATTTTGGCAGCAGTGGCCCTCTTTGAAGCTTGTTTGCAGAGGGTTAATAATGCATTTCAATCTTTATCACACCAGGTGGTTTGGAGCCAAGCTTTTGTTCCCATACTCCCCCTGCCAGGGGGCATGACTCTTCTTTCAGGTGAAGGCTCTGATATGTTTCAAAGCCTTGATGGGCAACCTGTTACATTCCAGTCGGCCCCCAAGAGTGCTGAGGCTAGGTGTAGGTGTATCCAGATTTCATATTCAAACACATCTTCTATTATGAAATAAAACATGTTGCCTTCCAACATTACCGCTTTGCACCTGAAGGGCGCATATCACCCTTTTTCAGAGACGGCTCCTATGGAACAATCCCTGACTGTCTTAATGTGTTGCACTTCCCAACATGTGCCGCTTTGCCCCTGAGTGACACACCACCATCATTCTTCAGCGACAGCTTCCATGTCACCATTCTGTGTCTTCTCCGCTCTGGTATCTTCATGACAGGGTGCAATACAGGCAAGGGGTGTCCATTCCTTCACCATTCCCCAGCACATACTCAGAGCAACATATTAACCAGCTTTCAGATACAGAACCTCAAGGAGGGCCTTACTCACCCATATTACTAACAAAATACACATATGTCACACTATACCATCACACAAATAAACCCATTACCATAATATATGCATATATGTGACCCACCAAATCAAGCATCCCACTCCCAATCTTCTATAACTCTTTACTGTAGATACGGGTTGGGATTAGGCAGGTTTGCTCAAAGTGGCCTTTCCTACTGCAATTTTGGCATGTCAGCAGTACTTAGGGCTCTGAATTGGCAGCAAAGCCTTTAACTTGTACGAAGAGACCTTACCATCAATTCGTCCCCCAACTTGCATAGATAAATGCAGGAACTTCCTATATCAATGTCGAGTCCAACAACACATAACATCTTGAACCAATGATGAAACTGCAGCAATAATGAGTAATACTACATCGGGATGTATCAAATAATTCAAAATACCGTTGGCCTTACTGGAATGTCCGAATATTACCTCCCACCTTTATTTTATTCTGATCATGGTAGATGGCTACACTAGCATTAGCTCTCACTTGCTGCAGCATCTACATAAGACTCTCACCCCTATCCCAATCTGTTAACCATTCCTGTATATTCCTTCCCATAAAAAAAGGTTCAGGGCTCTAAGATTAACATGGCGGTTATAGTTGACATCTACAGACAGATTGCAATATGTGGTACCACATAATTCCACTCCTGTGTCTGGATTTCAGAGACATTGCCAAGGGTACACCATGCTCCTCTAGCCATTGTTAGGCTTATAGAACATCCTAGTTCCATGACTAACATTACATTGGTATCCTTTAGGACAAAGAAACAAACTCTCCTATGTCCCTAATAATACACCAGTGTTTCCTTCCTGGCAATGTTCTCCCCATCCAGAACACAGAGTGAGGCATCTTCCCAACATTTCTCATTCACCACCGTGTATTGACCTGGCATACAAAGGACATCATGGTCCAGCCTTCAACAGAGGGAGATATCAACCTGCCTCCAGCTTCCATCCTCTCTGATCACATGTGGTTAATTTAGCTTCAGATGCAACAAGGTAGAATCCCCAGTCACCAAGCCCATTGATACCACCGAATACACAGACCGAGTCTGCACTTGTGTATATGGGATCAATGAGGAAGCATAACATCTCTTATAATTCAAACTAGCACAGCCCATCCAGGCATTTGACCACCACCTTGAATTAGTGTAAGATGTGTTTTGGCAAAATCTTACTGAGCTGTGATGCTAACTCATAAGGCCACTACCCCTCATACAGAGACTGTACAATCAGCTTGATGTTGGTTGATAACTCCGCCTGCCCCTGCGTGCACGCCAGAGCCCATGACATATTTTTACCCTGTACCACCACACTCTCTACCAACCTCTTAAAATGGTGTATACAATCTTTAACCTGGATATATTTTGTGACTTTATTGAATGTTATCAAGAATGTCATTAATCGCCCTCTGAGTAACAAAGCCCCACTTACTGTCTGAAGCTATGGCTGAGAGTTGGTTCCTCAGGAGACTGATGTCCCCTCCATTAAGATCATATTCCCCCCCCAATATAGTGCTGAATACATCCCTCCTCTTTTGATTACTCCTCAGAAATAAGCTTCCTGCATGAACCTCATTCTGTGTCCGCAAATCTCTGGCAGTAAGCCACTGGTACAATGACTGCACTTAATTCCGTTTATATTTAGCACATATAGGGTAATAGGATTTTATCAACCACTGTGAGACGTTGAAGTGCCATGTGGTCAAGGCATACTTTACCCTAGTAGACAGCGTTTGGGAAGAGCTTAGATCTGGTGAAGGGTGGAGCAGGGATAGAAATAGGGGACTATAGCGGTAAGCGAAAAAGGATGATACTTGCAACTTTTTGAATAAGGAAAATTTTATTTACAAAATAGTTTATTCATGAACAATTAGACAGTCAAATCAAAATGACAAACATTAACAAATATTGCAGACAGGGGTATCATAGGATAGGTCCTAAAGTCATATCCTGACCAATGCAATTGGTGGGAGCGCATAAGGTCCGGGGATGACAATTGGACCGTAGGGGTACACAATAAAACATAGATTTGGTAAAAAGGATCTATAGGAATTTAATAGATCCTGGGTACAAAGGAGCTGGTTGGAGAGAGCTGACCAACATGTTTCGCCATACTATGGCTTCTTCAGGGTCAATTTGTACCATAAAAAGGGGAAGAGTCTAGGGAAAATATGAAAAACAACAAAATTATTTGTATGAAAACGTGAGTATAGTGAAAAAAAGCAATTCATATATCACCACATCACCACAAAGCCACCCACCCGTCCAATATACAACACTGCACTGTGCTGAGCCCAATGGGTTCCCACCCGGAGTCACAAAAGGCACATACCCCCAAATTGCTGGAGCAGCCACCTATGTCGCAGGTGTGGCCAATTGTACTTGTGTCCCAAGGAGCAGGGAACTATCGAGGATCTATAGGGAGCCTGGTAAGATAAGATGGGATAAGAACAAAAATGTATATAAATGGCAAAAGGATAAGATTTGCCATAACTGGCTAAACATAGCCTAAATTAGATTTTTATAGAAACTTACCACTATATCAAAATTGGAGATTATAGATGGAGCGCCAAGTATGAACAGTCGTATGAGAGATTTTGAAAAAATCAGCTCTAAAAAAATGGCAAAAAAGTCAAGAGGTAAGGATAAGATGGATGGATAAGACAATACATTGAAGACCAGGGAAAGGGGAGAAAGTGAAAAGCTCACCTAGGACATGGATGTTAGTTGATTAAAACTGCATGAGAAAAGTCTGAAGCCAGACTGATGAACAGCTCTATTTTGAATTAGTCACAAACAAGGGACCAGTGGCTGCAAAAGAAATTATGCAGTATAACTAAGTAGAGAATCTCAAACAGATTGATAGGGCATAAGCTGGAGGAGTGAAGAGAACAAACCTGCATCGTTGAAGTTCACAGCATAAATGGCGCTCCAGTTACCAGGCGAAAGTGGGAATGCCACTTTCGCCTTTCCACCCTGACCAATTGTACTCCCTATTTGCATTGGTAACTGTTTGGGCACCCCAGGGCTGCGAACCCACGGCCGCAGCCCGCCTGGCTTTGTTGCCTGCACACCTCCCTAATGCTCCACTGACATCTGGTAACCGAACAGCTCGAATTCCACTCTTTGCTTTGGATCCAATGTTCCTCCATCTTCTCCATTGTATCCAGCACATTTGCTCTGACAAATGTGGTGTATTACCCCCTCCACCCACTGGAGGGCCCTTTTTGTTCGGAATTGTTTATATGCGTGAGCGTCGAGCTGCGCGCGCATCCCCCGAACGTGTGGCATTATGGGAAATGTAGGCACACGCGCCGGCGCTATTGCGCATGCGCGAACGGCCCATTTTGCCCGCCGCCTCATCATGTTAACCATGATCAGGTGTGGAGGACCTATATAGCCTGCCTTCCTTCCAGCACTTTAGGTGTTGGAATCTGGAGCGCCATTTATGCTGTGAACTTCAACGATGCAGGTTTGTTCTCTTCACTCCTCCAGCTTATGCCCTATCAATCTGTTTGAGATTCTCTACTTAGTTATACTGCATAATTTCTTTTGCAGCCACTGGTCCCTTGTTTGTGACTAATTCAAAATAGAGCTGTTCATCAGTCTGGCTTCAGACTTTTCTCATGCAGTTTTAATCAACTAACATCCATGTCCTAGGTGAGCTTTTCACTTTCTCCCCTTTCCCTGGTCTTCAATGCATTGTCTTATCCATCCATCTTATCCTTACCTCTTGACTTTTTTGCCATTTTTTTAGAGCTGATTTTTTCAAAATCTCTCATACGACTGTTCATACTTGGCGCTCCATCTATAATCTCCAATTTTGATATAGTGGTAAGTTTCTATAAAAATCTAATTTAGGCTATGTTTAGCCAGTTATGGCAAATCTTATCCTTTTGCCATTTATATACATTTTTGTTCTTATCCCATCTTATCTTACCAGGCTCCCTATAGATCCTCGATAGTTCTCTGCTCCTTGGGACACAAGTACAATTGGCCACACCTGCGACATAGGTGGCTGCTCCAGCAATTTGGGGGTATGTGCCTTTTGTGACTCCGGGTGGGAACCCATTGGGCTCAGCACAGTGCAGTGTTGTATATTGGACGGGTGGGTGGCTTTGTGGTGATGTGGTGATATATGAATTGCTTTTTTTCACTATACTCACGTTTTCATACAAATAATTTTGTTGTTTTTCATATTTTCCCTAGACTCTTCCCCTTTTTATGGTACAAATTGACCCTGAAGAAGCCATAGTATGGCGAAACATGTTGGTCAGCTCTCTCCAACCAGCTCCTTTGTACCCAGGATCTATTAAATTCCTATAGATCCTTTTTACCAAATCTATGTTTTATTGTGTACCCCTACGGTCCAATTGTCATCCCCGGACCTTATGCGCTCCCACCAATTGCATTGGTCAGGATATGACTTTAGGACCTATCCTATGATACCCCTGTCTGCAATATTTGTTAATGTTTGTCATTTTGATTTGACTGTCTAATTGTTCATGAATAAACTATTTTGTAAATAAATTTTTCCTTATTCAAAAAGTTGCAAGTATCATCCTTTTTCGCTTACCGCTATAGTCCCCTATTTCTATCCCTGCTCCACCCTTCACCATATAATCCGGGACGAGGTATAACCGACACCCGAGCTATCTAAGCCTCCCTCTCCACACAAGAGCTTAGATCTATTTGTAGTGGTTCCCCTTTATCTAACGGAGCATGCCCCTGTGTGTAGTCACTGGCATTACCGGTGCAAAGTTTCCTCTGAGGTGAGACATCAACCAGGCGTATTTCCCCCATATCCAGTTCTGGTGTCCCACTTGTCCAGTAGCCGAGAACCTCTTTGTAGGACTGCTAAGATTGAGCCACCACACCCACAAGGAAAGTTTCGCCCCATTGATGTGTCACCTGGCACCCTCTAGTCTGGTTAACAGATACCTTACGATGCATAAGTGCCAGCCTCCTGGGCACCTGCACCATATTAATTCAGTTATGCCAATACACGTAACACATTAAACACAAGATTTCCTTCTTTCAATTCCTCCCTCCAAAAAGAAAAACATATTTTACATTTCTTCTTATGAAGGATTGGATAGATTATTTTCCTTCCCCAACCTCCAACCCATTGCACTTGTATTCTGTCAGAAACCATGAATCAGATTGAGACAGAAGTACAGTTAAATCACACGGATAGTCAGACAAGCCAAAACATCAAGGAGCCAGAGATGAGCATAGTAGAACAGCAAGCATGATCTGGAGCCAGAAGGAATGTCAGCCAAGCAAGTCTTTAACAGGAACACAAGAAAGCGTCTCTACAGATGTGACCAAGGCGAAGGCAGAGATCATCTGAATGATGAGATTCTTATGGTCAGTAAGAATGAGAACCGGCACAGTGGTACCTTGGAGGAGATGTCTTCATTCTTTCAGGGCTAAAATGATCGCTAACAGCTCTCTGTCACCAATCTTGTAATTGCATTCCGCAGGTGGCAATTTCTTGGAAAAGTAGCAACAAGAATGCATAGCGCTCTCAGAGGAAGGACGTTGAGACAGAAGGGCATCTCGGAAGCATCAACCTCAAGGATAAAAGGTAACATAGGATCAGGATGTGCCAACACAGGAGCAGAAACAAAGGTGGCCTTGAGACTCTCAAAGGCCTTAATGGACTCCGGAGACCAACTCTGTGGGTTAACGTCCTTCCTGGTCATGGGGCTTGACCAGAGATGAGAAGCTACGAATAAACTTCCGATAATAGTTGGCAAAGCCAATTAAACACTGCAGAGGATGCAAACCCACGGGTCGGGTCACTGTAGGACTGCTAAAAGTTTCTCTGGGTCCATCGAAAAACCAGCAGTGGAAATTACATAACCCAGGATTTTAACCTGTTCCCGATGGAATTCGCACTTCTCCAATTTACAATAGAGATTGTTCTCTCTTAGCTTCTGAAGCACACAACAGACATCTGTGTGGTGGCTCTCCAGGGACTTGGAAAACATGAGGATATCGTCGAGATAAACCACCACACATAACTGCAACAAATCTCGGAGGACATCGTTAATAAATTCCTGGAAAATTGCGGGGCATTTCAAAGGCCAAGAGGCATTACAAGGTACTCATAATGGCCTGTTCTGGTATTAAAAACAGTTTTCCACTTGTCGCCCTCCTTAATCCTCATGAGATTGTATGCCCCTCTCAAATCAGGCTTTGTGAAAACCGTTGCTCCCTTGAGGCGGTCAAATAACTCCGTAATCAACAAAATCGGATAGGCATTCTTAATCGTGAGGCGATTGAGACCCCTATAATCAATACAAGGTCTCAGTTCACCACTCTTCTTCACAAAGAAGAAATCAGCACCAGCAGGAGATGAGGATTTGCGGATGAAATCTCGAGAAAGTCTGCATCTGCAACATACTTCTCCATGGCCCTATCCTCCAAAACTGATAAAGGGTAAACCTGGTCACGAGGGGGTATGGCACCATGTTGAAGGTTAATTGTGCAATCATATGAACGCTGTGGAGGCAAACTACCGGCTTGACCTTTGTCAAAGACATCGCTAAAGTTGCGGTACTCCTCCGGCAGGGAGGAGAGTGAAGAGGTGCACAGGACCTTGGCTACCTTCTGGAAGCATGACTTACTGCATTGTGGCGACCAGGAGAAAACCTCAGCATGGAGCCAATCAAAAGAGGGTTTTGCCTCTGTAACCAAGGATAACCAATAACCAGCGGAAACTTAGGTGAGGAAATTACTTGGTATTGGATTATCTCATGGTAAAGAGCCCCTACGGCCATGGACAACAGTCTCATGAGTCACATAGGCAGGCTGTAGAGGTCTCCAGTCAAGAGCCTCAATGGCAACTGGAGTATCGCGCAGCTACAGGGGAATCCAGTGCTTCGATACAAAGGCAGCATCTCAAAGTATATATCAACCTGGTTGAAAAACCCTCTGCATTGGACTGGATCGCCCCCAAATCGCTGGGGAAGCAGAGCGGAACCAGACACACATCTTATAGAGGTAATCCTCAAGGCGGGAGCCTGCACAGAGACTGGAGCAGCAGCAGGGACAGCCTGCAACACAGGTTGTACCAGAGCAGCCACAGTGGAAGATTCCAGGTGAGCCTTGTGACTTAGGAGCATTTGTAACGCCATGGCAAACTGATACATGCAGTGATACTGCTCATCCAATTTGAAAAAAATATTACCAACAAGTGGATTGACTGTATCTTCTGAATTCATGGCCTTCGCCTACTGTCAGAAACCATGAATCAGACTGAGACAGAAGTACAGTTAAATCACACTTTTTTAATAATAATAATAAAAAGGTAAACAGAGTAAACGTAGTCAAAACACAGCCAGAGGTCAGGAACCGGAACGGATAGTCAGACAAGCTAAAACGTTAGGGAGCCAGAGATGAGCGTTGTAGAACAGCAAGCAGGATCTGGAGCCAGAAGGAATGTCAGTCAAGCAAGTCTTTAACAGGAACACAAGAGAGCGTCTCTAGAGCTGTGACCAAGGCGAAGGCAGAGATCAACTGGGCTGGACAACTTAAGTAGGCAGGACTGACGAGCAAGATATCATCAACAGGTGAGTCACTGTGGAGAGAAAGGAGCTGGCAATTAGCCGAAGCTGAGCGGCCAGCTTTGAGAAGGAAGGGCTGAGCCCAGCCCTGACATATTCACAGGGGGTTTGCATTCATAAATGACAGGAGAGATTCCAGCAAAATGTTTCATAAGTCTTTCAGATTCAGCATTAGCACAAAGTTGTCTATAAGAAAAATAAACCTTATATTGCAAGTATTAATCTGAATCTTTTCATTTATCCCTTCTCCCCTGAATGTTTGTCAGAACAAATTTGAGGTGTGGTATGGCACAGACAAACTGCCAACCAGATGAACATCTTTCATCCATATTCCAGAGACCTCTCCAATCTCGCTCCACCAGGACTCTGGAAGTAAAAAACAAGAGCGGAATCAAATTCTTATCCACAATATCTACTCGCTTGCTATGTTTACTTATAGCTCCCTCCTCGGAACCCTGGAACTTAGTATTCTTGGCTTCTGCAACTCTGAACAAATTATCAAAACAACCATGATTCCTTTAGGATGAACCCACTCTAAAATGGATCCCCATGGTAAGAGCAAAAAAGAAAAAATTAACATGAACTTTGCTTCTCAAAAATTCTAATTTTAAACTAAAATGCATTTATCTGTTACTTAAGACCTATGCTCTAACTCCCCTTTCAGCTGGACAAAGCCCAAACATTTTGGAACTTTTTCTACCTGAATGAAAGTAAAAACAAAAAAAAAAACTACAATAACTCCAGCGGCTAAAATGGCTTTCTACCTATTCTTGTCTTACACAAAATGCATTCAGCTACTATTTGAGGGCAAATCAAACTAAACCAAACAATTTTTCCTACCTGAAAAAAACAAAAATAACATAAATGAATAAACAAATAACAATATATATTATCAAAATGAAAAAAAAATGTAAATAAAAATAAGAGCTAAAAATAAATAATAATAATTATAATAGAGAAAAAATAAATAAAAAAATAATAATCCAGAGGCTTATCCTTGAAAATCCAAAAAAATACATCAAGGTCCTCTATAATATTCCAAACATGAAGGCCAAATCTCTGAAACTCACATCTAAAACGTATTCATAGCAAAGAAACGTCAACCAGAAAATTCTTACCATTCATGCAGCTCACTAAGGGCTGCTAACATTGTTTCCCCCAGTGCTATATTTGAATGAAAATGCGGCTACCTCCATTTTGCGTTTATGCAGCTGTTCAACATAGTGATGCCTTTCCTACCTGACTATTTTCAGTTTGTAGCCTCAGCATTTGGGTTTTAAAAGGGACACAGGTTTGACACAGGTTGATTACTATGGCCTCTATGCCTTGGATTGCTACCTCATCTTGTAGAATAAACTTCTCAATGCCTTGGTAGTATTTTAGGGTAGTGCGATTTTCTTTGCATATTATTATTAGCCACCAAACAATAGTTTGTGATGTGACCCCCCCCCCCCCCCCCCCTTTTACACAAAAAGCATTTGAGAGCTGGTCTCCCTGCATAGGCCCTTCATTGAGCATATGGTGATAGAGACTAACATTGCTGCATAACATTACTATGATTGGAATCAACAGACTTTACACTTTCATTATCTGAGGAGTCATTAGCAACTGACTCATCAAAAGTCTCCACTGTCACTGTGTTACTATTCTTGAAAAGATCAGGCCCGCTTTCCATTTCAACTCCTGAATCAGTTTCAAGCATAGTTACCACACTTTTATTTAAGTACCCCTCATTCAGATCTCCAACATTGATTCCCAACATAACAACATCACTTGCAGCAACAATAGCATATGGCTACATGTTGTTCTAGAGCAGGCATGTCCAAAGTCTGCCCGTGGGCCAATTGTGGCCCGCATTTTGGTTTAATGCGGCCCCACTGGTAATTTGTATATATATATATCTTTTGTGGTCCCCAACGAGCGTGCGGCGCTCAGGGATTTGTTGAGGGCCACAAAAGATATATACCATATTTATCGTTCTGGCAGCCTCGGAGAGGACATGGAGGGGGCGGGATGAGTGCTGTCAGATTACATACAGGAAAATCTCCTGTTTACTCGGCGGCCTCTGTAATAGGAAGGCCGCCAAGTAAACAGGAGATTCTCCTGTATGAAATCCATTGGCGCTTGTCCCGCCCCCTCCCTGTCCCCTCCGAGGCTGCAGATGGGCATCGATCAGGCTGGACTGAGGCAATGGTGAGGCTGCATTCATGTCTATGGTTAGGCTGCATTCATGGCAATGGTGAGGCTGCATTCATGGCAATGAGGAGGCTGCAGATGGGGACTGATTATGCTGCATTGATGGGCACTGACCCTTATTTTGCTTACAGTTCTTTATTTAAAAATTTTTTTTTTTTCTGAAACTCCCCTTTAAAAGTGAAGGTCAGTGTTATACGACTGTGCATGTTATATGCCGATAAATAGCGTATATCCAAATAACAAGCCTGAGCTCATCCTTAGACTCTTCACCACACACAGCCACAAAGGCAAGATAATTCTTGTTGGGCAGTGTATTAGTTAATTTAATTTCAATGGTTCAAAAAATGTCAGGGAAAATGCTTGGTCCTCACCCATGTTCACTTCATCAAATCTGGCCCTCTTTGAAAAAGGTTTGGACACCCCTGGATTAGATAAAAAGTATCTCTTTATGGTGAGACCTCGTATATACTTCTGAACATATATGTAATTTTGGAAGTTGTTGAGATTATTAACAGGGGCAAATTTAAGGCCTTTATCTAGAACTCATATCTCATCTTCTGTGAGAGGAGTGGCACTAAGATTGTATATACCTGTACCTAGTGGGGTCTTTGCCTTTTGGATTCTTCTCCCCCACCTCCCCCTCTGTCTTTTCTTTTTCTTTGCTGTCTGTTCTCTACAGATCCTGATTGAGGAAATTCTCTCCATACCACATCTCAAGTGGGAGTCCGAAGAGGAAGTCCCCTCCAATGGGTCCTCTGTGCCCCTAATAAATAGTCCCCCCCCCTGTTTCCTCTGTTTGTTCGTATAGTTTTATATTGGTGCAATTCTATTGTGCATGGGAATAGACCCCCTTGAGGGTCATGAGATCCACCTTTTGGGTGATAGGAGCCAGGCGCATGAATTAAGGGGACGGTGCCACTGGTCCCCTTCATATAGTGACTGATGATAATTTCCTCTACCTCTCCCCCGTCTATTATTTCCCTTACGTCCTTTGTATTTTGGGGTAAAACTCCTCCCCTTTGTACATAAATGGGATATTTCCCCCTTCCAAGCCCATTCATGCTCAACCACCGGCTCAGGCATGGGTACAGGGGAATATACACTGTTGTTATTGTCAGGAGGGACACCACTAGGTACAACAGGTATCGCTCCGTTACTAATTTCACATTTATAAATATCACTATTTCCAAAATCTTTAACATCTCTCAGGATTTTTTTCTTTTACTTGTCCTGTGTCTCCTTATCCCATTTAACTAACTTCGTTTTCAATTCTCCTGAGAGTCTAACAAAATCCCAATTGTTCTCAAATGGTTTTTATGCGGTCTTCAATGTCTTTAATTTGGGCTTCAAACAACTTAATTTTTCTTTGTTTACAAAGCAGCAAGAAATCTATTAATTCCAGACCTTTTTTAGTGAAGATCTCTCTGCACTCTTTTATAGATTCATCATTCATCAGTCCGTCATTAGGCGGTACACCCCACCTAAGGCATATGGGACTGAATTTTGTCTTCGCTGAATATTTTTTTTTTTTAAGTCTGTGGTGCTGAGGATATAACATTGTACTACCAGTATTAAACTGGAATATTTGAACTGTCCGATGTGTCCGTCATAATGTCGCAGTCACAATAAAAATCGCTGATCGCCGCCATTACTAGTAAAAAAAAAATATTAATAAAAATGCTATAAAACTATCCCCTATTTTGTAAACGCTATAACTTTTGTGCAAACCAATCAGTAACCGCTTATTGTGATTTTTTTTACCAAAAATATGTAGAAGAATACGTATCGGCCTAAACTGAGGGAAAAAAAAATTTATATATATTTTTGGGGGATATTTATTATAGCAAAAAGTAAAAAATAATGTATTTTTTTTTCAAAATTGTCGCGCTTTTTTTGTTTATAGCGCAAAAAATAAAAACCGCAGGGGTGATCAAATACCACCAAAAGAAAGCTCTATTTGTGGGAAAAAAAGGACGTAAATTTTTTTTGGGAGGCATGTCTCACAACTGTGCATTTGTCAGTTAAAGCGACGCAGTGCCGAATCGCAAAAGGTGGTCTGGTCTTAAGCCAGCAAAATGGTCCGGTCTGAAAGTGGTTAAAGTAATTTATTAGTCAGCTCCGGGGGTCTTCTTCCGACTTTGGGGGTCTTCTTCCAACTTCTCCCACTCTCCGGCCTCTTCTCCCGGTCTCCGGTTCTTCTCCGAGCTCTCCGGCCTCTTCTCCCGATCTCCGGTTCTTCTCCGTGCTCTCCGGTATCTTCTCCCACTCTCCGGTTCTTCTGCCGGGCTCCTCTGCTATCTTCTTTCAGCTCTTTTACTAGCGTTGGCCCGGTCTTCTTCCCTCTTCTGTTCTTCCGATGTTGACACGATGCTCTCTCCCGCTGTAATGCTGTGTACAGAGTGCGCAACCACTTATATAGGCATGGGGCGGGGTGGGCGGGGTGACCCCACCCCTTATGGCGGCAAGGTCCCAGCATGCCCCGGGCAGTGACAGAATAAGGGACGGGGTCCCGGGGCATGCTGGGACTGTGCCGTCAAAAGGGGCAGGGTCACCCCACCCCATGCCTAAATAAGTGGTCGCGCACGCTGTACACAGCATAACAGCGGGAGAGAGCGTCGTGTCAACATCGGAAGAACAGAAGAGGGAAGAAGAAGAAGACCGGGCCACCGCTAGTAAAAGAGCTGGAAGAAGATAGCGGAGGAGCCTGGCAGAAGAACCAGAGAGCGGGAGAAGATACCAGAGAGCACGGAGAAGAACCGGAGAACGGGAGAAGTCGGAAGAAGACCCCTGAAGTCGTAAGAAGACCCCCGGAGCTGACTAATAAATTACTTTAAAATCCTGTCTAGTGTGTTTTTTTATTGACACTTTTTTCCCCCAGGTGAATGGGTAGGGGTACGATGTACCCCATACTCATTCACATAGGGTGGGGGGCCGGGATCTGGGTTGCCCCCTTATTATTCCCGGATTCAGATAAGCCCTCCGCCTGCAGACCCCGACAACCAACGGCCAGGGTTGTCGGGAAGAGGCCCTTGTCCTCATCAACATGGGGACAATGTGCTTTGGGGTGGGGGGCTCACTCGTCCCCACCCCCTTTCCTGACCGGCTGGGCTGCGTGCTCGGATAAGGGTCTGGTATGGACTTTGGAGGGACCCTCACGCCGTTCTTTCGGCGTAGGGGGTTACACTTAAAATCTATACCAGGCGACGGGGCTTGCAAGGTGTCAATCTCACCGATGAAAGTGGCGAGATTGACTTCCTTCTCTAGTACCTGGAGTCACCTGGAGTCACGTTCAAAATAAACAGACTTTAGTCCATTTGTAGGCAAGTCCGTTCATTTGGAAAGTCCGTTGGACCTCCGCCGAAAGTCCGTCGGAAGTCCGTCGGACCTAGTCCGCCCGGAAAGTCCGTTCGTGTGTGCGCAAGTCCGCTTGTTTGGAAAGTCCGGTCGTGTGTATGCGGCATTACAGATACTTTTTATTCACTAATCCAATCAGGCTCCTAGGACACAAAGGCTCTCATGAGGTTACTGTATCTGCTTATCAACCCTTTCACTTTTCCTCTGGATTTTATCCACTGCTGCAAAATTTCAAAGCCACTCTCCTGTCACAGCACAGTTCACATACCAATGCCGCCACTGTAAAAAAAATTGAGTTACATCCAATGTCCAACCCTACTTGTCTGCTATACTCCCAACTTGCAAATCCACTAGGCTTGGCCTTTGATTCTGCTTTTGGTAGAATGTATTGCACAAGGAGAAGAGTTCCTTTTCTCTTTTGTAGGTATGGCAATAACCCCTCTGCAAAGCTGAAATCAGTGTGGAGTTTAGGGAATGTGGGAGGACCTGGCGATGACGAATCTAGTGAAAAAGATGGCAGAGGTGTACTTATAAAGAGCTGTAATGCGGAACCCAAAAGCAGGATCGAAAGCAAGCTCCTATTATAACAAAAAAAATTGGCATGACTGAAGTGACAGAGGAATATTGATGATAATATGTTATAGATGCCTGGTTACTGTTGTGAGCAATAAATGTGATGATAAGTATGTTCAAAAGCCTTCATGTTGATGCAAATGAACTTACATTTCTAAACAGCACATAAAAATGACAGGACACTAAAGCTTCATATAATCATATGCGATAAGCAGACTGTATAAATAGCAGTACTTATAGCTCACGATATTATATAACAATTTTTTAAATGATATTTCTAATGCTCCATTCAGCCTTCATTTTATGACAGGAACACAAATGCTTCTCATTATATCAGCGGATTTACTCTGATACTCTTGGTAGAGTATGACAATAAAGACATGAACATACGGCAGAAATATCATGTGTGGTACCTGCTAGACTGCATGCATATCATTACCAGACGAGGGGAATTTCTCCTAAAAATGTTGCACATATGATTAAATTTGTCAATGATGCATACAGTAGAACATCAACTCAATGCTGAATTTAAATGGGATTTTCCAAAAGAATGATATGTAAAGGCAAAACATAACATGCACTATATGATGCAGTCTGTCATTCATAGGTGTGCACAGCCTATTGTATTAGGGTTAGGGGTGGGCGAACTGTTCGGCCCGAGCATAATTTCAGGCCGAATTTGTTTGGACGTTAGCCGAACAGCCGAACCGACAACAATGCATTGCGGCACTGAACAGTGCATTGCAAGCCCTAATTGGCTGAAGCAGTGAAAACTTCAGCTGATCAGGGCACAGAGCACTGTCAGAGTCATGATTGGACACTGTCATCATGACTTTATCCAATCATTCCCGCCCCACAGTATAAAAGTATTCTTTCAATAGCAGCCATTTTCAGTGTGATTTTGGTGTGGAGAGAGATAGAACAGGGCTCTGTTCAGTGCTATTAATATGTTAGTGTGCTATACTGTGCTATTTTGCTTCAATTGTCAAGGTAGAATATTAGTTTAGTGTCAGTCTAGGGATAGTGTGAGTGTAGTGAGGAGGACCATCGTTCAGCTTTGCATAGTGTGCAGCTAGAGTAGGGACAGCTCAGATAGTTTCACTGTAGTGTAGTGAGACCGTGTCATCCATACATGCATTAGTGTAGAGTAGGGACAGCTCATATAGTTTCAGTGTAGTGTAGTGAGACCGTGTCAGTAATCTTTACATTAGTGTAATGCCCCGTACACACGGTCATACATTCTGACCACAAAATCCGTAGATTTTTTCAGACGGATTTTGTCCAAAACTTGTGTAGCACACACACGGTCGGACAAAGTTGTCGGAAAATATGATCATTCTGAACGAGGTGACGTACAACACGTACAACGGGACTACGTACAGGCCAGTAGCCAATAGCTTTTGTCTCCAAATTTCTTCTGAGCATGCGTGGCACTTTGTGCGTCGGAATTCTCTACACACGATCGGAAAAAGTCTGATTGGATTTTGTTGTCGGAAAATTTTAGATCCAGCTCTCAAATTTTTTCCGTCAGAAATTCCTATGGAAAACGCCCTCTAGAGCCCACACACAATCGGATTTTCCGACAACATAATCCGATCGGACTTTTTCCATCGGAATATCCGACCGTGTGTACGGGGCATAAGGCTAGAGTAGGGACAGTTCAGATAGTGTCAGTGTAGTGATGGTTGAACACCGTCTATTTGATTGCGTTACTGACAGTTTAACGCAACTTATTTCTGTCTGCGTTACTGCCAGTTTAACGCCACATAGTTTTGTGCGTTACTGACAGTTTAACGCCATTTACTTCTGTGTGCCTTACTGCCAGTTTAACGCCATTTACCGTATATACTCGAGTATAGGCCGTCCCGAGTATAAGCCGAGGCCCCTAATTCACCACAAAAAAATGGGAAAAATGCATTGACCCATGTATAAGCCGAGGGTACAAAATGCAGCAGCTACTGTAAGTGGAAAAGAGGGTCAGCAATGCCCATCTGCAGCTGCCTGTCCCCTGTACAGACCCCCCCGTGTCCCCATTGTAGCCTACCTGTGCCGATCTGCGGGTCCTGTGCCATCCGTCCTGTGCCATCTGTCCTTGTGCCCTCCTTCCTGTGCCCTCCGTCCTGTGCCCTGTGCCCTCTGCCATCGGTCTTCGGTCTTCGCTCTGTCCCCGCTCTGTCAGCGTGTACGGCGCCATTGTAAAATTAAAAAGCCGCGCCTCCTCCTCTATCATTTTGTGTGCGTTACTGCCAGTTTAACGCCATATAGTTCTGTGTGTGTTAATGCCAGTTTAATGCCATATAGTTTTGCGTGTGTTACTGCCAGTTTAACGCCATATAGTTCTGTGTGCGTTACTGCCAGCTTAACACCATATCGTCTTGTGTGTGTTACTGACAGTTTAACGCCATTTACTTCTGTGTGCGTTACTGCCAGTTTAACGCCATATCGTTTTGTGTGCGTTACTGCCAGTTTAACGCCATATAGTTTTGTGTGCGTTACTGCCAGTGCGTTACTGCCAGTTCAACGCCATATCGTTTTGCGTGCCTTACTGCCAGTTTAACGCCATATAGTTCTGTGTGACACGTTGCATTATATTGCAGTATATTATAGTGTATCTGTGGAGTGTGTCTGTGTAGTGTGAGTACTCAAATTAAAGTGCACCAAACACCTCTTTACATTGATTAAAGTGCATCTACGTACAGATTTCAACTTCTTCTTTACATTTGCTTATAAGCACCGCCCCCTCCCTTCCAATAATGTCTGGGAGGACAACAAGGAGGGGCAGATGTTCCATTGGCACTGTAAGGGGGCTAGCAACAAATGTGTCCACAGGCAAAGGTGGATGTGGTGGTCAGTCCTCAGGCAGGGCATAATTTCCTCTGTTTAGTGAGTTTGCCCATGCTATCCAGCCACAGCATGCAGAGGAGGTGGTGAACTGGCTTACTAAACCCTCCTCATCCTCCTCATCCTCTGTCATGCAAGCAGATACAAATGCGCAGTCCCCTGCAGTTGCCAAAGTGGATAAACCTGCCTCCTTGTCCACTTCTATTCCTGCCATACCCCCAACATCAGCCATTGAGGAGTCAGCTGAGTTATTTGACCACAGCGCCAGCCACTTGCGCCTTGATGATGCCCAGCCATTACTGGATTCAGATGTTTGTTCTGAGGTTGAGGATCCCAGGAACATGAGCCTAGAGAGAGGGAGGAACACTGGTAGACAAATTGGCATTCATGTTCCCAAAGCCACAGCGTATTGCCAAGTTGTCTCCAGTGGTAATGATGAAGATGGAGGAGATGGAGATGATGATGAGGATGAGGATGATGAGGTCACTGATGTGACTTGGGTGCCAGATAGAGCAGAGGAGGAAACTGAAGGTGAGGCGGCACAATCCCAAGGAGGCCAACATCAAGAAAGAGTAGAGAGCAGTCACCCTATTCCATCACATTCTGCAGCTGTTATCTCCCGGCCCACTCTCCAAAGCTCAGCTGTCTGGGCCTTTTTTTAGCACATCTGCAGCAGATCGCACTGTTGCTATCTGCAAACTGTGTCTCGGGCACAAAAAAAGTGGCAAAAATACCAACCACATGCATATCATTGCAATTTTGTTTTTGCCTTCATCAAGAGAACCTCTATAGGGTTACGGTGGGAAGGCGCTCCCGACACCCAAAGAGTAATTTTTCTGCACCTGTCTGACAGGTGCATATCATTGCAATTTTTTACAGCAATCCCAATTCTTGCTTTCATCAAGAGTACCTCTGGTTATGGTGGGAAGGCGCCACCGACACCCAAAGACCAATTTTTATGCACCCGTTACTCCTATACAAAGTCAAAGTGACACCAGAATGTATCCAAAAAATCTCTAATCTTGTTCCCAGTGCACTACATTGTGGCCTCATCATATACACTGGCTCCCCAGCTGTTGCTGAGCAAAATAAAGGCAGCATGCAGGGAATTTTTTTTTTTTTGCTTTATAAATGCAATTATTGCTGCCGCAGATTCTAGACATGGTACAGATCTGCCACTTTACAGGTAGACTTAAGCCCCATACACACGGTCGGATTTTCCGATGGATTCTGTCCTATCGGACAATGTTGTCGGAAATTCCGACCGTGTGTAGGCACCATCGGACAGTTTCCATCGGATTGTCCGACGGACAAAGTTCTATCTCCTGCTGGATAGATTTTTCGACAACAAGGTCCGATCACACCAATTCCGATCGTGTGTAGCGAATTCCGACGGACAAAGTGCTACGCATGCTCAGATCACATTACAAGACCAAAGCTATTAGCTACTAGCCTCTACGTAGTCCCGTCGTAGGCAACAAACGTCACCACGTTCAGAATGATCGGATTTTCCGACAACTTTGTGCGACCATGTGTACGCAAAACCAACATCGGACAAAGTACGACGGACATGATCCGACGGACCTGGTCCTCGGATAATCCGAGCGTGTGTATGGGGCTTTAGGGGACCTCCCAGGCACTATATTGGAAAGACATTTTCATTTTTAGGCTTTCACTTTAAAGTGGGGTGCCCCTTAAAAGATTTGTTTTTAAAGTCAGCAGCTACAAATACTGCAGCTGCTGACTTTTAATAATCAGGCACTTACCTGTCTCAGGGTCCAGCGATGCGGGGGAACGAAGCCCCCCCTCGTTCCCTGCTCCGCTCGCGGCGCCGCCATTATTACTGTGGGCACCCGGCTGTGGCTTCACAGCGAGGCACCCACTGCGCATGCGCAAACGGCGCCGCGTGCCGTGATACGCCGCACAGGCATCTGGGACCTGTCACGTGTCCCAAATGACTGACTGCGCTGAGGGGACGTGATGTCAGTGCCCGGGCACTGAAGGAGGCAGACTACGAGGGACCCCCTAGCAACAGGCATTTAGAGATGAGTTAAATTTATTTTTTTTCCAATTATTTTTTTTTTTTTATATTTTTTAGGATTTTTAAGCTATTTTTTTATTTTTTGGGTAAAACACCACTTTAAAAATCAAAAAATCACTGCTCATTTAAAAATGATATTTTTCACAAACATTGTATGCTCAATTACTTGCATATAAGCCTTCAAAATGGGCACTTTTGATTTTTGACGTTCGGGTCCCATTGATTTTAATGGGGTTCTTTATTCGTGTCCGAACTTTCGCGGTGTTCGAAAGTTCTGGTGCGAACTGAACAGGGGTCTGTTCGGCCCATCCCTAATTAGGGTGTGCACCCCAAAGCTCAAACACATATTCAGGTGTGTATGTCTATATATATGGCCCTGGCACATTGATCTCTCTGCCGGCACATTGAAAGAGGAGTGCATAAACACTTCTCTTATGGCAGAGCTGGTAAGAGGGAGATCTTTCCCATCTCGACGCTGCTACACAGAGTTATAATTCTAATGCGCACTAGGTGATTAGGGTGTGTCCAGGCACACCTGGCACACTCTGTGTGCACGCCTATGCTGTCATTAGTATTAACACAGCAATTTCTGTCGTTTTATTATATGTTTATCCTTCCAATAGAACTGTTATTTTTCACTTCCTGTAAAATGATGTTCGTTCTGCCGTGAAGGCCAGTCTCGGGATCTGTCACCAACTCTGTCTCCTTCTCCCAGCCATTATTAGTCCGCCCTCCACACCTGCTTCTTGTTCCCCGGGCATTGGCCACTTGAATAACGAGGCTTAAACTAAGTATACACTAATAAAAATTTCGAACAAAAATTAGTATGAGCATTTTTAGGAAAAGAAGTTCAAGATCTCATTTGCTTTTACCATTCAACTTTGAAATTAATGGACTTGAAAACCACAAGAATGTAGATATTCATTCAAGAAAAGTTATCCATCCTGCTGAATTTTCTTGTTACTGTGGTAGAAAATAAACATCCATTTGACCCAAGTAATGATTAGAAAAATGAACATCTACAATGTTTTTGCAATGAAAAATGTCAAATGAAATTCTACTAATGTATACCCAGCTTTAGCCAGCTTCTTGCTTTTAACATAACTTGAAACAATTCATTACTTCATGGTTCCATCAAACGTGACGATCTCGATCCTCATCGATGGATGATCTTCAGCGAGCGACTCCAGCGAGGAACACGCACAGGATCCTGCCTCCACCGCAGGCACCCAGCCAATGACGCGGCGCCAGCTTGACACCGGTGGAGGCAGGATCCTGTGCGTGTTCCTTGCTGGAGTCGCTGGAGATCATCCATCGCTGGAGATCATCCATCGCTGGAGATCGAGAATTGGATTACATCGCTGGAGTAGGAGCATGGATTTATTGGATTACATCACTGGAATCTCTTTTTTTTTTTTTTTTTAATAAAGGAATTCTCCCACGGTGTGTGTTGTTTTTTTTTTACCCTTTTAACACTTTCTTTTTGTGAAATGGTAGGGGTACAACTTACCCGTTACCATTTCAAACGGGGGGGCGGGATCTGGGGGTCCCCTTGTTAAAGGGGGCTTTCAGATTCCGATAAGCCCCCCGCCCGCAGACCCCCACAACCACCGGGCAAGGGTTGTGGGGATGAGACCCTTGTTCCCATCAACATGGAAGGGCCTGTTAATGGAATTTTGGGGAACCCGCACGCATTTTTTTTTCAATGACTTTCAATTACTTTTATGTGAATTGTCGAGAACGACAATTCATTAATAGCCGGCACTAACGCTAGCGCTAGTACTGTAAATTACTTTTTTTCCTTTAGAAATGTAATTTTGCTCTCGGACTGTTATAAACATGGGAAATATGGACAACTTACAGGCATACTATAGACACCCCCCCAGGTACGAAATTTAAAGGAATATTTCACTTTTATTGTTTCACTTTAAGCATTATTAAAATTACTGCTCCCGAAAAAACTGCAGTTTTTAAAACTTTTTTTTACATTGATACATGTCCCCTGGGGCAGGACCCGGGTCCCCAAACACTTTTTATGACAATAACTTGCATATTAACCTTTAAAATTAGCACTTTAAATTTCTCCCATAGACTTTTAAAGGGCGTTCCATGGCTTTTCGAAATTTGCTGCGAACACCCCAAATTGTTCGGTGTTCGGCGAACAGGCGAGCGGCCAATGTTCGAGTCGAACTCATGTTTGAGTCGAACAGATAGCCCATCCCTAGTTGGAACTACTGTCTTCTTCCCTGCGCCATACGCTACTCCGTACAGCTCCACCCCTTCCTACTACTTATCTCCCAACTGGATAGGAGCCGACTCTGTCCCTAGAATGGACAACAACAGGATCCTACATGCTGATTGACTGGTTTCAGTACTTTCTGAGTCACGCACCCACAGCAAGTATGCAATTATAAAAGTTGGAGAAAAGTTCTTATCTATACACTTGTTCCAGGTCAGTGGCATAACTATAACCAGTGCAAGAAACCATAGAGGGCCTCCCTGACCCCTAGCTTGGGCCCTTCCCTCCAAGGCCGGTGGTGGAACGTCAGGGCCAAGGTTGCAAGCGCGACCTTTGTGAGCTACTAGTTCCGCTACTGGTGTCCGTAGTTTTTTATCTTTGTTATATGGGTTTTTTCAATTATTTTTTTACCATATTTTTATTTTATTTCTTTTATTTTTTCACAATATGATTTTTTTATTATTAAATGTAGGAGCCCCATTGGGAGGCTTTGGTGAGATATCAGGGGTCTAACACAGACCTCTGATGTTCCATCTTTGAGACATAGAAAGGATATTGAGGACACAGCCCTTAATCTCCTTCTCTGCAACCTCAGCTGGACTGAATGAATGGACAAGAATAGCTCTGTGTTCCCTTTGGTGGTGTTTTTGCGCCTCCAGTTTGCTACCCTCGGATCCCCATTATTATGTGGGCTTCTGATGGTAGCTTCCAGTTTTTTCACAAACTTAAACATAGAAAACACAGTTCACTATGCCTCAGTTATGAATGAACAGAGTCAGTGATTGGTACGGATCACTGACTCTATTCATTAGGGCAAGGAAGGGGCCGGTAAATTACACATTTACTGGCCCTTCCCCACTCTCCATCCTGACACATCCCTTGCAGTAGATGGGGGAAGCTGCAGGCAACGAGGGGGGGGGGGGGGGGGCAGAAGAGAGAACAGGGGAAAAATAAAGCACACAGGCAGACAGCAGAAATAAAACTGAAATAAAAAATAAAATAACCGCTAAACAGAAGTTAAGTCTGATTAGCGCTCACTTGATTTGTTCAGTTTTGTTATCACAGTATATCACTAGCAGCTGAGCAGCTCAATTTTTATTGAGGATGGATGTATTCACTGATCATGTATTTGTGGAGGATTTACATCATGACCTCTAAGGACAGGACATTGTGGGATATCTCCTTGTTGGAACATTATGTAGTGGAGAACATGGTACCACGTTCTCTGAGGTGGGATGTTCCCCTGGAACAAGGTGGCAACAAGGAAGATAAAGAATGGTTTAAATTCTTTAATGAGGCAGGCATAGATTTATTGAAATTTCTTATCTTAAGGGGAAAAAAAATGAATAGCTCTGGACAATGACATTAATCTTACCAGAAATAAACGTGCACCTCATAAAGATGGAGAGGAATAAAAAAAAGAATCGGATAAACCTAAAAGGATTTTTAGATACTGCAGAGGAGGAACAGAGAATAAAAAAGATATGCATCAGAGATCTTAAGGATTATAAAGAAAAAACTTTTTTAAATGGCAGGATCAACAAACAGTAGCAGCACCTCAAACAGATACAGTCGAGATGGGAAGTAATGACCCCACTTCTTGTTCAAATTCTAATCACAATAATTACACGGGTTCCAACTACACTTGGACACGGATAGATAGGAGAAAGAAAATAGAAAATAAAAATAATAATAAAAAATTGCCTGGAAAAATAACCCTCATAACAGAGGATATCCCCAACCATATGATAATCATGGGGATAGGAGAGATTCTTTTGACATCTCATTCAGTAACAGATATGATTCTCTTAGGGACCACAAAGAATATGATATAGGTGAGAGATATATGGATTGGCATCCACAACGCAGCCACAATGAAGGGAGAATTTATCAACATCCTCATCCTCCTCCCCCATACAGAGGACAACCACCACCACAGAGGAAAGTCTCCTTTAGAAGAGTAGGGCGGGAAGATCAAAGAGGGTAATAAAGACCAGACAATAGGGAATACAGGGAATATTCCCAACTCCAACCTTCAACCACTTACCAATCACGAGAACAAAGAGGAGGGGATCATTTTTTAAGATGGAGAGGCAGTAAAAAAAGAAGTGTAACAGACACAGAGGAAAGAGAGGAGGAAAAAGAGTCAACAGAGGTAAGGAAAAGGAAAATTTAGGGCAATTAAATGGTGTCTTTAACCTGAGTTCCAAGGAATTAAATAAAGAGTAATTACTGAATCTTAATAAAGGTTTGAAGTATGCTCCTAAGGCCAAACTTAATACATTTCAAACCTTTGTAGACATCCAGAAGTTCGCAATTATGTCTGAAGAGACATTTTTACAACATTCTGTAACAAGGACTACTAATTATGTGTCTGAATACAGACATACTACACTTAGGAATGCATCTATCTTTAACCAAGTAACTCTCCAAGTAACACTGGTCACATTTCTACATTTAAAGAGCTAGTTACCCAAGATTTAGAGGCATTGCGCCTCAAAAGAAAAGAGGGAATAGATCTTCTTATTTAGGAATGAAGAGCTTACTTGAACAAAAAGATCTGATAATACGTCCAGCAGATAATGGAAGCTCCATTGTAGTAATGGACAAAAGTAAATATGTAAATGAGATGTATAATATTCTTAATGATAGAGGTACTTACAGTATCTCACAAAAGTGAGTACACCCCTCACATTTTTGTAAATATTTTATTATATCTTTTTATGTGACAACACTGAAGAAATTACACTTTGCTACAATGTAAAGTAGTGAGTGTACAGCTTGTATAACAGTGTAAATTTCCTGTTCCCTCAAAATAACTCAATACGCAGTTATTAATGTCTAAACCGCCAAATTAGCCATTTTTCCTCCCCGGTGTCATGTGACTCACTAGTGTTACAAGGCCTCAGGTATGAATGGGGAGCAGATGTGTTAAATTTGGTGTTATCGCTCTCACTCTCTCATACAGGTCATGGCAAAGAACTCTCTGAGGATCTGAAAAAGAATTGTTGCTCTACATGAAGATGGCCTAGGCTATAAGAAGATTGCCAAGACCCTGAAACTGAGCTGCACCATGGTGACCAAGAACATACAGGGGTTTAACAGGACAGGTTCCACTCAGAACAGGCCTCCCCGTGATCAACCAAAGAAGTTGAGTGCACATGCTCAGCGTCATATCCAGAGGTTGTCTTTGGAAAATAGATGTATTAATGCTGCCAGCATTGCTGCAGAGGTTGAAGGGGTGGGGGGTCAGCCTGTCAGTGCTCAGACCATACGCCGCTCACTGCATCAAATTGGTCTGCATGGCTGCCGTCCCAGAATGAAGCCTCTTCTAAAGATGATGCACAAGAAAGCCTGCAAACAGTTTGCTAAAGACGAGCTGACTAAGGACCTGCATTACTGGAACCATATCCTGTGGTCTGATGAGACCAAGATAAACTTATTTGGTTCGGATGGCATCAAGCGTGTGTGGCGGCAACCATGCCGCAACTATGTGAGGAGTACAAAGACAAGTGTGTCTTGCCTACAGTCAAGCATGGTGGTGGGAGTGTCATGGTCTGGGGCTGCATGAGTGCTGCCAGCACTGGGGAGCTACAGTTCATTGAGGGAACCGTGAATGCCAACATGTACTGTGAAATACTGAAGCAGAGCATGACCCCCCTCCCTTCGGAGACTGGGCCACTGGGCAGTATTCCAACATGATAACGACCCCAAACACAACTTCAAGATGACCACTGCCTTGCTAAAGAAGTTGAGGGTAAAGGTGATGGACTGGCCAAACATGTCTCCAGACCTAAACCCTATTGAGCATCTGTGGGGATCCACAAGCAGAAGGTGGAGGAGCGCAAGGTCTCTAGCATCCACCAGCTTCATGATGTTGTCATGGAGAAGTGGACTCCAGTGGCAACCTGTGAAGCTCTGGTGAACTCCATGCCCAAGAGGGTTAAGGCTGAAAAATAAAGGTGACCACACAAAATATTGACACTTTGGGCCCAATTTGGACATATTCACTTAGGGGTGTACTCACTTTTTTTGCCAGCAGTTTAGAAATGAGTTGTTTTGAGAGGACAGCAAATTTACACTTTCTTCAGTGTTGTCACCTAAAAAGACATAATAAAATATTTACAAAAATGTGAGAGGTGAACTCACTTTTGTGAGATACTGTACCTTCTTGTTAACAGAGACCCTTTGATAAAATATAAAAGGGAATTACAATTGATGATCGACAGGGGAGGTAGACAGGGTATCCTCAATAAAAAAGAAAAAGGCTATCTGATACCTAAGGCAACTAGAATTCCTGTAATGTGTTTTTTACCAATGGTTCATAAAGATCATGTGTATGTGTCATGTGTACCTATAATTAGTGGCATTGGGTCACTTAAAGCTAGAGTGGCTGAATACATAGACTCCTTTCTCCAAGATTTAGTCATCGACTTATTTAAAATATACAAAGCAGGTATTTAATGAATTCAATGGTATTCTAGTAACTGGTCGGATGTTTCTTGTAACAGCAGATGTGTCCTCCCTGTATACGAACATATCACACAGGGAGGGAATGGTGGCAGTAGAATACTATTTACAACTAGGCTTAGATATCCCTATTTTACAACAAAGATTTATTCTAGATCTGTTAGACTTTGCAATGACTCAATTTTTGCTGGTTTGACAGACAGCATTATCTTCAAATTAGAGGTGTTGCAATGGGAGCTAAAGTTGCCCCCAGATTAGCTGGGAAGTGCCATCTATAATGCAAGATGGAAACACTTTGTATTTTACAAGCGCTATATAGATGACATCTTGTTCATTTGGAAGGGAGATGAGTCATCGTTAGTGGATTTCATGAACACTCTCAATTCTAATGATCTGAATATCAAACTCACCTTTACACAGAACCGTGAAATTTTGTGGACTTGACCTTAATGATCCGGGATGGCCACATCCACACTAAATCATACTTTAAGGCCACTGATAGGAACAGTTATATTTCTTTAGATAGCTGCCATCATTCCACATGGCTTCAAAATATTCCTAAGGGCCAATTTATGAGAATGCCGCGCAATTGTTATCAAGAATCTGATTGCATTGAACAATCCTCCATTTGAAAGAAAAATTCATGCAAAAGCGTTATTCAGAAATAGTTATTATCAACAACACTATTGAACATATGAGACATATGAATATAGGAATATTATTGGCACCTAAGATTATTACTAATACTAAACACTTAATTTGTCCTTTCATTACCTCCTTTTTTATTCAATACAAGCAGATTCGAAAGATCATTAATAACAGGTGGTATGTGTTGAAAGCAGATACCATTCTGGGTAAATCTTTACCTGAAAAACCTGAGGTAATATTTAGAAAAGCGTGCAACCTCGGGGATCTTTTAGCTCCAAATATTGTTGACCCTCCAAAACAGATTTGTTTTTTCCATAATATGAAAGGTTTCTATCCCTGTAATCGTTGGGTCATATGTACAGCAGGGAGGCGTCATCACAAGAAAATAGATACTTTTGCATCTTCTGTGACAGGGAAACAATATAATATAGAATACCTACTAGAGTGTACATACCACAAACAATATGTAGGCAGGACCAAACGTAGATTAAGAGACCACCTTAGAGAGCATCTATACCATATTAGAACAGGGTACACCAAACACAGTTTATCCATGCATTTTCGTAGAAAACATAACAGAGATCCTAGTGATCTAAAATGTGTAGGCATTGCTAAGTTACAGCCGCATTGGAGGGGATGCAACAAAGTTACAGAATTATCCAGAATGGAAACATTCTGGTTACAGCAATACCTTGGATTACAAGCATAATTCATTCCAGAAGCATGCTTGTAATCCAAAGCACTCGTATATCAAATCAAGTTTGCCCATAGGAAATAATGGAAAAAGATAATCCGTTCCACAGCCACTGCTTGTCTATGCAGTAACGCATGTGGCCAGGGGTGCGGGGGCGCCAGAGACACTCGGAAACACTCAGGAACCGAGTGTTTCCGAGTGTCTCCGAGCATCCCCGGTGCCACCGCACCCCTGGCCAAATGTGGTACTGCACACCCCAGCAGCTTGAATCCTGCTCATCTTGCTAGACAACGCTCGCAAAGTGAGTCAGAATATTTTTTTTAAATAGCTCGTATTGTGAAACATTAGTAAACCGCATTACTTGCATTCCATGGTTCCACTGTAGATGAATTAAAATCTCATACACCCCATGGGCATAATATAGAATGTGATGTTAATTGTTTTATTGTTACAAGTTAGGGGTATATTGTTTTTATTCTCGTTTATGCTCCTTTTGATGTTACTTTATAGGATATATATAAATATAAGAAATCATTTATATATATATGTTATTTTAATGCTTGTATATACATTATTTAGTCCATCTCAGGTATTTTTTATTTTATTTACATTTTTAATTTAAATCGCATAGTATTATTTCACCCTGGCATTTAGTTATGCCATTGTTAACCTATAAGGGCTCCATTAGTTTTATACATGTATTTTTAACTACTTGCCATCTGCCCACCATCATATGACGGCGGGACGGTGCAGCTCTAGTTCTGGGAGGACGTTATATGACGTGATCGCCTTTCAGGCCCCCCAGGGGGCGCGTGCCCACAGCGTCACTGGGGACCTGATGCGCGTGCCCGGCGGCCGTGATGGCCACCGGGCACCCACGATTGCCCAGTAACAGAGCAGGACCGTGGATCTGTGTGTGTAGACACACAGATCCACGTCCTGTCAGGTGAGAGGAGACCAATGGTGTGTCGGTGCCAGTTAAAATCACTCCCTAGGTAACATAATTAACCCCTCAATCGCCCCCTAGTGTTAACCCCTTCATTGCCAGTCCCATTTATACAGTAAACAATGCATTTTTATAGCACAGATGTCACGCTCCCTGGTAGTGGTGAGTCTGATTAGCAGAGAGGGGCCTCCCTTGCGGCTCCCACTCGCCGGTCCCCTGATGATGGGACAGTAGGACCAGGAGTCAGGAGGGGCACAGGTGCCTGGCAGGAATGGTCAGACCGGTACGAGAGCTTCCTGGATAAGCTCAGCGGACGAGGTAAGTAGGTAGCTGTAGGCAGACTGGAACAACAGGTAAGCTGGATCTGTGTGCAGACTGGAACAACAGGTAAGCTGGATCTGTATGCAGACTGGAACAACAGGTAAGCTGGATCTGTATGCAGACTGGAACAACAGGTAGACTTGGATCTGTATGCAGACTGGAACAACAGGCAGACTTGTATCTGTGTGCAGGCTGGAACAACAGGCAGACTTGGATCTGTATGCAGACTGGAACAACAGGCAGACTTGGATCTGTATGCAGACTGGAACAACAGGCAGACTTGTATCTGTATGCAGACTGGAACAACAGGCAGACTTGGATCTGTATGCAGACTGGAACAACAGGCAGACTGGTATCTGTGTGCAGACTGGAACAACAGGCAGACTTGGATCTGTATGCAGACTGGAACAACAGGCAGACTTGGATCTGTATGCAGACTGGAACAACAGGCAGACTTGGATCTGTATGCAGGTTGGAACAATAGGCAGACTTGTAGCTGTATGCAGACTGGTATAGCAGGTAAGCTGGCTCTGGAATGGTCAGGCAGGCCGGGTCAGATATCAGGCTGGCAGCACGGTACAGATGGAGCAGACAAGAGGATGGTCAAAGACAAGCCAAGGTCGATACACAGGGACAGAGCGGATGGTCAAGGATAGCCGGGTCAGATACGGGTAAACAGACTTCAGATCAGGTTTCAATACACAGAACGTTGTAGAGCAGACAGCGGGGACCGTCAGTCACAGGAGGGTTTAAATAGCCTCATTGGCGCCAATGGAGGCGCGCACCCGTCCGCGCACGCTCGCCCCCGTCTGCGGGCGCGCGCGTGCACGCGCGCGCTCGCGCATGCGCAATGGCAGCCGAGAACGGGAACCAGGGATGCTGAGGCGCCGATTACTGGCAGGATCATCAGGTCGCCGGCCACGGATGGAGCCCTCATGACATTGCCCCCCCCTAAGGGGCAGCCTCCGGAAGCCCCTCGGGGCAAATTTCTCAGGATGGGCTCTCTTAAAAGATTGGACTAGACTCTTAGCGTGGATGTTCTCCTCGGGCTCCCAGGAGTTCTCCTCGGGGCCGTACCCCTTCCACTTGTTTAGGAACTGGTTCTGGTTCTGCCTTCTTCTGACATTAAGGATGGCTTCCACCTCGAACTCCTCCTCCCCGTCCACTAGGACCGGATCAGGAGGAATGGCCCTCCGGTTGGGGAAAGGGTTACTAACCGAGGGCTTCAGTAAGGACACATGGAAGACCGGGTGAATCTTCAAAGAATCTGGAAGTTCCAATTCATACGCCACCTCGTTGATCCTCCTCTTGACCGGGAAGGGGCCCAAGAACTTGGGGCCCAGTTTCCGTGAAGGGCAAGCCAGTTTTAGGTTAGAGGTGGATAGCCATACAGTTTTGCCCGGGACAAGCACCAGTTCCCCCCGTCTCTTTTTGTCAAATACGGTTTTGTTGTACTCCTGGGTCCTAGTCATGGTCTCCTGAAGAAGTTGGTTGTTGGTGGAAAAGAACTGAATTCGCTCTTGGACTGCTCGCACAGTGCAGTCAGGAAGTGAGTTAGGCAGAAATGCCGGGTGGTACCCATAGTTGGCGAAAAAGGGGGTCTGTTTGGTGGCGGAGTGGGTGGCGTTGTTATATGCGAACTCGGCCAGGGGCAGAAGGGAGATCCAGTCATCTTGGGCGAAGGAGGAGAAGCAGCGCAGGTACTGCTCTAGGGTCTGATTGGTCCGCTCCGTCTGCCCATTAGACTGAGGATGGTACGCAGAGGAGAGAGAGAGTTCGATATCCAAGGACTGGCACAGGGACCTCCAGAATCGAGAGGTGAATTGTACCCCTCGATTCGAGACGATGTTAGCCGGGACCCCGTGAAGGCGGACAATTTCCCTAATAAAGGCCCGAGCCGTCTCTGGAGCCGAGGGGGTGCCCTTCATGGGGATGAAGTGAGCCATCTTGGACAACCGATCGACGATCACAAAGATCGTCGTGTGGCCTTCTGCTGGGGGCAACTCCACAATAAAATCTAGGGAGATCATCCTCCAGGGACGATCTGGGACAGACAGGGGTTTAAGGAGACCCCAGGCCTTGGTTTTGGGATTCTTGTTCCGGATGCAGGTGGGGCAAGTGTCCACAAATCTTTTACAGTCAGCCCGTAGTTGAGGCCACCAGAAGGTACGCTGTACCAAGTCGGTGGTCTTAGCGACACCGAAGTGACCAGCCAAGGCGTGGTCATGGCACAGCTCCATAGTTGTTACCCGGAGCTGTTCCGGGGTGTAGATCTTGTCCCCGTACCAGAATAGGCCATCCTTCTCCTGTAGCTGGGTTTCGGAAGTGGGCCTTTGCCCTGCTGAGGCACGTTTGAATTGGGACAGCAAGTCCTCTTGAAGAAGGAGAAAGTTTCCTGGGGCCAGAATAGTGTCAGGGGGATCTTCTTCCTGGTGCTTGTGGTACATCCTAGACAGGGCATCTGGTTTGACATTCTTGGATCCGGGCCGGTATGTCACATGGAAAGTAAAGCGGGAAAAGAAAAGTGCCCATCTGGCTTGTCTGGGTTTCAATCTCTTGGCTGACTTCAAGTATTCCAGATTCTTATGGTCGGTGAATATTAGAATGGGGTGAGAGGCCCCCTCCAGGAGGTATCGCCATTCTTCCAGGGCAGCCTTGATCGCCAGTAGTTCTCGGTCGCCCACATCATAGTTCCTCTCGGCCGAGGACAACTTGCGGGAGAAGAAGGCGACCGGGTGCAGCAGGGACTTGTCCCCCTGTCTCTGGGACAGAATGGCACCCACCGCGATCTCGGAGGCATCGACCTCCAGGGTGAAGGGTAGAGAGGAGTCCGGGTGCCTGAGGATGGGTGCCGAGGTAAACAGAGTTTTAAGGGCATCAAAGGCCTCCTGGGCCTCAGAAGACCACCGGAACCGGGTCCCTTGTTTGGTCAGTTGGGTGATAGGCGCCACAATGGCGGAGAACCCCCTGATAAACTTACGGTAAAAATTGGCAAAGCCAATGAACCGTTGGATGCCCTTTTTGTCTGCCGGAGTGGGCCATTCCAAAATGGCAGAAATCTTCTGGGGGTCCATCTTGATGCCTGTACTTGAGATGATTAGCCCAAGGAAGGGAATACTCTCCTGTTCAAACTGGCATTTCTCTGCCTTGGCATACAGGCCGTGGATACGGAGTCGTCCCAGGACCTCCTTGACGTGTCTGCGGTGGGTCTCTAAAGAGGGGGAAAAAATCAAGATATCGTCCAGATATACCACGGCAAACAAGTCCAGGAAGTCCCGAAGTACGTCGTTAATGAAGTATTGAAAGGTTGCGGGGGCATTGCACAGGCCGAAGGGCATCACGAGATACTCGTAATGCCCATACCGTGTCCGAAAGGCCGTCTTCCACTCATCCCCGTCTTTAATCCGGACCAGATTATAAGCCCCCCGTAGGTCAAGCTTCGTGAAGATGGTTGCCGTGCCAAGCCTCTGGAAGAGTTCAGGGACCAACGGGAGAGGGTAACGGTTCTTGACCGTAATGTTGTTCAGCTCCCTATAGTCCACACAGGGCCGAAGGGTGTGATCTTTTTTCTCCACGAAAAATATGCCCGCGCCCGCAGGAGAGGTAGATGGGCGGATGAAGCCTTTTCGGAGGTTCTCCTCAATGTACTCCTTCAACTTGCCTTGCTCCACTTCTGTCAGGGGGAAGACCCTTCCAAAGGGGATCTCTGCTCCAGGGAAAAGTTCAATTGGGCAATCATAAGCCCTGTGAGGAGGGAGCACCTCTGCTGCCTGTTTGCTGAAGACATCTAGATAGTCGTGGTAGGCCTGGGGAATAGCCCGACGGAGGTCCATCTCAGAGTCCCCACTTAGCAGAGTAGCCAGCTGGGAGGAATTAGGAGGTCTGCAAGACGTCTGACAGTACTGAGAGGAGAAGGAAACCATCCCAGTGGCCCAGTCGATGACTGGGTTGTGGGCCTTCAGCCACGGCATGCCCAGGATTATAGGGGATAATGGAGAGGAAATAATGTCCATGCAGAGAAGTTCCTGGTGATTGTCCGAGATGGTCATGGGCAGTGGGATGGTCTCTTGCGTAACCGGGCCTGAACGGATGGAGGAGCCGTCCGCCAGGTAAACTGACAGTCCCTGGGATTTAGACTGGAGAGAGATCCGGTGTTGGGCAGCGAAAGACGAGTCCATGAAACAGCTGCATGCCCCGGAATCAATAATGGCGGGTACCTGGAGGATTCTTCCCGGAAGCTGTAACAAGACAGAAAGGGCAAGGTGAGAGGAGACCTGGGTTGAGGAGTCCATAGAGCAAGCAGGCATGAGAGGGCACTTACGAGCCTTGGCCGGACAGTTCCTTACGTAGTGCCCAGGCTCACCACAGTAGAGGCACAAGTTGTTGACCCGACGACGTTGCCGTTCCTCAGAAGTTAGAGAAGGCCTCAAGAGCCCTAACTGCATGGGCTCGGAGGAATCAGAGAGGGTTACAGACCGCTGGACCGAACCAGTCTGCAGGTGACTTGGGGCCTTGGGGAGCATCCAGGTAGGACGAGGGAAACCGGATGCACGTTCCGACCTGCGCTCCCTTAGTCGTCGGTCAATCTGGATGACCAGGTTGATCAGAGTGTCCAGGGTCTGGGGTACCCCAACTCTCGCCAGCTCATCTTTTAGTGCCTCAGAAAGTCCTAGGCGGAACTGGGGACGCAGAGCCGCGTCGTTCCACTGGGTATCCGCACCCCAGCGCCTAAAGTCCGCGACATAGTCTTCCACAGGCCTTCGCCCCTGCTGGAGGGCGCGCAGAGTGGTCTCCGCGGTGGCAGCGAGTTGGGGGTCTTCATAGAGTTGGGCCATAGAGTCAAAAAATGAATTAAGACCGGCCAGTGCGGGGTCCTTCTGCTCTAGGAGGCGGTGGGCCCAGGTCCGCGGGTCTCCGGAGAGTAAGGAGATCACGAAGCCCACCTTGGTGGCTTCCAGGGAAAAAGTACGTGGCTGTAGTGCAAAGAACAGTTCACAGGAGTTACGGAAGTCCCGAAAGAGGTTGCGGGCACCCGAGAATCTCTCGGGGATTGGTACCCGGGGCTCTGGAGGGAGCATTATCACCGATGGTCCTGGACTTCCCCCAGATGGGGCTGTTGGTGTCAGAGCCAGCACCCGTTCTTCCAACCGGGTGTATCCCTGCTGGAGATTCTTTACCGCCTCGGTCAGTCCTGCCAGGTGTTGGCACAGTCCTTCCATAGGAGAGGCCCCCTGCTCAGACTCAGACATGGCTGTCTGCTACTGTCACGCTCCCTGGTAGTGGTGAGTCTGATTAGCAGAGAAGGGCCTCCCTTGCGGCTCCCACTCGCCGGTCCCCTGATGATGGGACAGTAGGACCAGGAGTCAGGAGGGGCACAGGTGCCTGGCAGGAATGGTCAGACCGGTACGAGAGCTTCCTGGATAAGCTCAGCGGACGAGGTAAGTAGGTAGCTGTAGGCAGACTGGAACAACAGGTAAGCTGGATCTGTGTGCAGACTGGAACAACAGGTAAGCTGGATCTGTATGCAGACTGGAACAACAGGTAAGCTGGATCTGTATGCAGACTGGAACAACAGGTAGACTTGGATCTGTATGCAGACTGGAACAACAGGCAGACTTGTATCTGTGTGCAGGCTGGAACAACAGGCAGACTTGGATCTGTATGCAGACTGGAACAACAGGCAGACTTGGATCTGTATGCAGACTGGAACAACAGGCAGACTTGTATCTGTATGCAGACTGGAACAACAGGCAGACTTGGATCTGTATGCAGACTGGAACAACAGGCAGACTGGTATCTGTGTGCAGACTGGAACAACAGGCAGACTTGGATCTGTATGCAGACTGGAACAACAGGCAGACTTGGATCTGTATGCAGGCTGGAACAACAGGCAGACTTGGATCTGTATGCAGGTTGGAACAATAGGCAGACTTGTAGCTGTATGCAGACTGGTATAGCAGGTAAGCTGGCTCTGGAATGGTCAGGCAGGCCGGGTCAGATATCAGGCTGGCAGCACGGTACAGATGGAGCAGACAAGAGGATGGTCAAAGACAAGCCAAGGTCGATACACAGGGACAGAGCGGATGGTCAAGGATAGCCGGGTCAGATACGGGTAAACAGACTTCAGATCAGGTTTCAATACACAGAACGTTGTAGAGCAGACAGCGGGGACCGTCAGTCACAGGAGGGTTTAAATAGCCTCATTGGCGCCAATGGAGGCGCGCACCCGTCCGCGCACGCTCGCCCCCGTCTGCGGGCGCTCGCGTGCACGCGCGCGCTCGCGCGTGCACGCGCGCGCTCGCGCATGCGCAATGGCAGCCGAGAACGGGAACCAGGGATGCTGAGGCGCCGATTACTGGCAGGATCATCAGGTCGCCGGCCACGGATGGAGCCCTCATGACAACAGATCTCTGTATAAATGTGAATGGTTCCAAAAATGTGTCAAAGGTGTCCGATATGTCCGCCACAATATCGCAGTCAGGATAAAAATTGCAGATCGCCGCCATTACTACTAAAAAAAATTATAATAAAAATGCTATAAATCTATCCCCTATTTTGTAGACGCTATAACTTTTGCGCAAACCAATCAATATACGCTTATTGCAATTTTTTTTACCAAAAATATGTTGAAGAATACGTATTGGCCTAAACTGAGGAAAAAATTTGTTTTAAAAAAATAAAATTTAGGATATTTATTATAGCAAAAAGTAAAAAATATTGTGTTTTTTTTTAAAACTTGTCACTCTTTTTTATTTATAGCACAAGAAATAAAAACTGCAGAGGTGATCAAATACCACTAAAAGAAAGCTCTATTTGTGGAAAAAAAAAATGATACATTTTATTTGGGTACTGGTGTTGCATGATCGCGCAATTGTCATTCAAAATGCAACAGCGCTGAAAGCTGAAAATTGGCCTGAGCAGGAAGGGGGTATAAGTGCCCTGTATTGAAGTGGTTAAACTGCTGTAATTAAATGTCAGGGAGTTAATTTAATTAAACTTAACTCCTAGTTATATGTTTAGCCACCTCAATACAGGGCACTTTCCCCCGCTTCCTTTCAGCGCTGTCGCACTTTGAATGACAATTGCGCGATCGTGCAAAAATGTACCCAAATTTTTTTTTTTATCTTTTTCTTCACATAAATAGAGCTTTCTTTTGGTGGTATTTAATCACTGTTGATATTTTTATTTTTTACAAAAAAAAAGGAAAAAAGAAAAAAAATTGAAAAAAATAAGTTTTTCTTATTTTCTGTCAGTAAATTTTGTAAATAAGTAATTTTTCTCCTTTACTGATGTCCGCTGATGACGCTGCACTGATGGAAACTGATAGGCTGCACTGATGGGAGGCACTGACTGGCATCTCTTAAAGTGGTTGTAAACCCTTACAAACCACTTTGACCTACAGGTGAGCCTAGATTAAGGCTTACCTGTAGGTCCAATAAATATCTCCTAAACCTACAAGGTTTAGGAGATATTTAAAAAAGAAAAGGCACCGCTATCTACGGCGCATGCGCCATAGACAGCGGCGCGCACTGAGCATGCTGGAGATCGCGGTGATATGCCGCTCTCGTGCACATGCGCAGGAGTGGCGTCATCGCGACTCCAGCGAATGACAGCGCTGGAGCAGCGAGACCCGGAAGTCACTCCGGGATTGATGGAGGACATGGACGAGGGTCGCTTCGGGGGCTTCGTTCTCAGGTAAGTTATTCATAATGAGCTAGTATGCTATGCATACTTGCTCATTATGCCTTTGCCTGGCAGGTTTCCGGTTTTTTTTTTCCAAGGAGGCTTTACTTCCTCTTTAAGGGCACTGGTTGCCGAACAGAAAGTTGGATGTTTTACATTTCCTGTTTGAACTACGTAAGTATGGCCGCTGTTGTACACATTAAAGGCCCCTGAGGAAACATTTTCATGCGAATCGCGAAGTGTAGGATTTCAGAGCCAGAATGTTGCGCCGCCACAGCGGAGGTCCGTGAGTCTAGCAGCATGATATATTGTTTTTGATATATTGTTATATTGATATATATTGATATATATATATATTTGATATATTGTTTTTATGCAATTTTACCTGTTCATTGTATGTCCTTTCAATAAATACTACACTATGAGGCATATCTTTTGTTTATGGCCTTTGGTATTTTGGGACATATGAATGGAGCTCTACCCTGTGAAGTGAGATAATATGAGAGGAAATCATTGCTCTGAAATCTGTGGACATCCCTGTTTTCACCTTTGATGCTTCTTATGATCTTTTGTTCGATGAGTGCGCACTGCATTGGGGTGAAAGCTGGTGGAAGCTGGTCATTTGCAGTTGCACTTATCATTTATACATGGAGGTGTTACTCACATGGGTGTCATTTATCAGAGTGGTAACAATATTACACCATATTATTTTTTTTTCTTTTTCTGGCCTATCTGGAGTTCCAGAGGGAATTCCTTATACTCCACATGAGTGGCATTATCAAAGCGGGTTTGCTACACTTAATTGTGTAGCCATAAATTCTGGTAATCCTTCAATCCTTATGGTGATCGGAGTGGGGACATTGAACTTTTTTGTTTCACACAGAAGGACTTTTTTGTGTTTTTTATGTTTATGTAGCTCACGTTATAATCATCATATTGCTGTATATTTTATGTTTATAGTGACCTGGACATTTATAGATAGGCAACTCCTATCCTCATATTGATTAGTGGTTCCAAATTAATAATAACTACTGCAGTAGGGAACAGACACAAAAGATACGCTCAGCATCTTTCCAAATAACCGTTCTGCTTTATTATGACGCAATTGAAGGTTTTTATACACATGATTACGAAGGTGTCACATTAATATTACAATTGTACATTTATGGTAACAAGGGGCGTATCATAGGCAGGCTAATTCTAATCAGGACTTGAAAGAATGTAAACATGTACTGAAAACATTATTAGTGCCACGTGCACAGTGAGGCAGTGTGCAATACATACAAAATAGAATACAATTATATATAGAACTTACAAATTTCCATTACAATAGACAGCAGAAATAAGCTGGATATGAGGAGTGGCGGGTGCTTGCATACAAAGGAACCAATCTGTTGGAGAGGAGAAGAAGCAGGTATTCAGCAGCTGCAGGAAGAGAATTAAGAGATTGGCTCCTCTGTATGCATCTGCTCTGCCGCTCCTCCTATCCAGGTGCACAGGGGGGCTGCACGTGCCCCCTGGAGCATGGGGCCAGGTTGCAATTGCGACCCTTGTAGGTACGCCCCTGTTCCAGGACACCGATTCATAAAATTTAAAGCCGAACTCTAGGCAGATATAAAAGACAGAAAATAATGTAGGCCAACAAAAGAGCACCACTGGTCTGAAGGTGAATATTACAGAAAATTTGATCTTTTAATGGCCTATTCTTTTTATCTTTGGCTGGAATTCTGTTTAAGGCTGGATTCACACTAAGTGCGGATGCAGATCACATCAGGGTTCCAGTTTGTCCCTCTTCTCCATTTCAGGGACAAATCAGGCCCGAAATTTTTGCCTGAATTCAGACCTGAAACTGAGCCAGGGATGCACCGGACCCTTCTAAAATTCTGCTCCGTGGTCACCACGGAGATGTGTGAACTGGCTTCATTGAGAGCCGGACACACTCTCCTGTCATGCGATTTGGATGCAGGAAAACCCACATCCAATTTGCACTAGTGTGAACCCAGCCTAAAGCTATTCAATTATTTTTTAATAAATAAAACTGATCCAGACGTTAAGTGATTGTAAAGTCTTGTTTTATTTTTTATTTTTTTGTAAATAACAAACATATCGTACTTACCTCCACTGTGCAGCTCGTTTTGCTGTGGCTCCGATCCTCGACTTCTGGGGACCCCTGGCGGCTCTTGTGGCTCCTCCCCGCATCAGATAACCCCCTAGGGAGTCAATGGCTGCACTGCTTTCAATCTATCCAATCAAGTGCCGGGACCCCGTGGAGAGAGGGAGAGCGCATCTCCGCCGACGGAAACATGGGGCTCAGGTAAGTAAAACGGGGGGCTGGGGGGCTGGTCACTGCCTGGTGTTATTGCCCCTTAATGCATAGGATGCATTAAGGTGAAAAAACATGAGGGTTTACAACCCCTTTAATGTTTCTTTTACCTTAATACATTCTATACATTAGGCTAAAAAAAAAATTCTATTTGCTGTCCTCCTCCTTTCCTTATATACTTACCTGAGTCCTGTATTGATCCAGCGCTGTGCCTAGCTGCCAGTCTTCTCTCCCTTCTCCCTCTTCTCACAAGCTTGTCTGACAGCAATGGGAGCCATTGGTTCCTGGTGCTGTCAATCAAATTCTGTGATAAGAAGTGGGGGGGGGGGGGTTGAACCTGCATGTGTGCCACCATATGAAGCGGTTTCCTATAGTGGCACACAGGGAAAAGGAGGAGCTGACAGTGCCAACAGGGGACCCCAGAAGAGGAGATTTCCACATGTATGAATGTAATAATTGGATGTTACCTATAAGCAGACCTATCAGAGGGGCACTTTAGCCACATAGGGAAAAGAGACAGATGCTCTAGCTCAATATGCCTTGAGTCTGAGAGGAGCCAGTGGAGCTCTTGCTAGTAGGTGATACTAAAGGGAAGTCTGTATACCGGTTAATCAATATTTAATAATTTTTTCTCCTAAAACTGTTGCTGAATTAGCTTTTAACTGGATTTCCTTCGTCTGTTGCTTCCTGTTCCCAACACTTGGCATGACCCTGGTTTAGACCACTATTTCAGTCCTTGTTAGGCCTTTCTACTGAATCTCTTAGCTTGCTATTTGGGTAGATCTCTCTGGATTTCATTCTGCCTCTGACCATGATCTGGCTATAAATAACATTTTCTTACCAAATGGCCTGGTCTGACCTGCACATTATGCCATGGATTTTCATCTTTTCAGTAGTAACTGAAAGTTTAGCATTGCTATGACCATTTCTTTATTGGCTGACTTATACAGCTGCAGAGAAGTGGAGTATTTTGGAAAAGTGCAGATGACTCCTTCTGTAATAACACTAACCATCTAAATTGCTGGCCAAATCTATGTTGTAATTAAAAAAAAAAGCTTTGAAATTCTATCAAACTTAAAACTTGGGTCCAGCAGCATTAGTCACAGAGGAATTTAAAAAGTTTACCAACATAACCTCATACCACTTCAAATTCTATTTTAATCACTTAATAGCATGGTGGATATTTTGGGGTTTTAGTGATAAGGGTGGCCTGTATGTATATCTATAATGGTTTCTAATGGTGTAGGTACCTCATTTCTTGGGGTCGTATTATAGCTGTGACCAATTTTTCTATTCCAAATATAAATTGTGCATGAATGTGTTTATTTCAGAGAAAAATGTATTACTATTTGATAAAAAAAATGCAGGGTTTGTTTAAGAATATTTTTTTAAAGAAGTTGCATTTGAACCAGGTGTGTTTTGTGTCAAACTATGTTAGACTAAAAAGTGCCCTGCAGCATGAAGCTAATGGAGCATAAACTGCACATGAGGTTCTGCGCTGTACCTTTATTTCAAGTGGAAAGGTGCTAATATGTACCACATAGAAATAAACACATTATGCAAATATTGTTCACGCTATAAATGAGTATGTATATAATCAACATATACATTTATTTTTATAACACTGTCCTTGCTGTCTGCCTAATATTGTGCATAAATTAGAAAGCTGGAAAAACATAATCTCTATTAAAGATGAGCTCCAGGAATTATCTTTTTAAAACATATATTGGTCCAGCTTGGTTACATCTAATTCTTAATTGAGAAGGCTGCTGGGTATATAGAAATTAATTGCAGTAACCTATGCTATATATATATATATATATATATATATATATATATATATATATATATATATATATATATACAGCCAGCCCTAGTGATGAGCTAAGGTTCGGGCTGATGTGGACATGTTAGATCAACATTCGGCTGCAGGCTTGGAAATTCCCTGACCACGGCTGATTGGGCTGACAGCCTGCCATCATGGCATAGCTTCCTGTGGGTTTGGACCGAAATGGGTTCAGACCAAACCTTGGCTCATCACTATTCAGTGCTGGTCTCCTCTGGGTGCTGCTCAAGCAACTGGCCATCTGTATACTGAACACAGGGCACTGCCCTTCAGAGAATGTATTGTACTTTCACATACAGAGGGCAAGTTGCTCGAGCAGCACCTGGAAGAGACCAACACTGTCTGTAAATAGCACAGGCTGGGTTTGATATATGAAGAATTAGATATAACCAGAAAATGTAGAATGTAGTTCAGCTTTAAAAACTAAGTATAACTAAAAACACTGAAGGCGATTTTAATACAAATGTTATTTTCCTTCTTAAATGTTGTTGCTACACCCTGATGAAATCTTTAAACACATCCTATATGCCATGTACAAGAAAGCAGGCATTCAGGAGCTGTGATGGATAGCATGTTATGTTGGAAATGTAAGCCATGACTCACCCTGAGATCAGTTTTAAACACAGATATTTTAGTTTCATAGAGATCAACCAATCAGTACCATGGGATTAGATGCTGGTGACTTAGAGGGTACACATTCTTTGGCACACCCTTAAACTGAGCATACAGCATGGCTGGTTAGAAAAGGGGAAGGATGTCAAGCATGTAGCCCCCTTCCACTGTATCATACCAGACTATGTGTCCTCAGCATGGGGGGTGCCCATGTTGATAAGGACAAGGCTCTCATCCCCACAACCCTGGCAGGTGGTTGTGTGGTCTGTGAAAAGGGGGCTTATCGGAATCCTGAAGTCCCCTTTAATGAAAAGAGCCCCCAGATACTGCCTCTCTTATGTTCATATTAAACACTGAGCTTATTCCTAATCCTGATCATTAGCCTGCTGACCCTGCCTCCTGTTTGTTTTGACAAAGTGTATGTGTATAATATTTCAGTGTCATCTGTTGCCCTAGCATACCCTCAGTTATTGATGACATGTAAAAGTTTCCAAAGCATTCAGGTCTGCTTTAAAGGATGCATTCATCTTTGGGAACATGTTACATGGTCCACCCATTTTTTAGGTGGAACATGTTCCCACTCCTGCAGCTGCTGCCCGCTCAGCTGCCTCTAGTGACAGCAAGTGGGGGATCTTATCCCCCCATGCGCTGTCACTGTGGGGCTCCGCCCACCTGCCCGGCCATGTCACTCATTTACAGAGTTTTGAGAATGCAAAACTACAGGTACCAACAGTCTTTGAGGCTCTCGGCTTAAAGGAGCTGTAAAAGCAGAAGGTTTTTTATCTTAATGCATTCTATGCATTAAGATAAAAAGCCTTCTGTGTGTAGCAGCCCCCCTGCCAGCACCCCTAATAATTACCTGTGACCCCTCTCTGTCCAGCAATGTCCACGAATCCCTCAGCCACCTGAGACTCTCCCTCCTGATTGGCTGAGACACAGCAGCAGCGCCATTGCCTCCCGTGGCTATCAATCAAAGTGGGCAGGTCCAAATGGCAGCTTTGTGTCTGAATGGACACACAGAGCTGCAGCTTGGTTCGAGGTGCCCCCATAGCAATCGGCTTGCTGTGGAGGCACTTCGACAGGAGGGAGGGGCCAGGAGCAGCAAAGAGGTACCTGAGAAGAGGAGGATCCAGGCTGCCCTGTGCAAAACCAACTGCACAGAGGAGGTAAGTATAACATGTTTGTTATTTAAAAAAAGAGACTTTACAAGTTTTTACAAGTACCAGCACTCTGGTAGTTCATTGTCTCTTCCTATCAATGTGTATCTTCCTGCCCTTATGAGGTACGACCAGACAGATACGCTGGCAGGTCTGAAGGAGTCCTGCATGGCACCTGCATTCTGCTGATCATGGGTGCAATGCTTTACAGGCTCCAAGTAAAAAATAATAATATAGTAAATGCACATTTTTTCACCTGCAAAAAGATTTGCATTTATTCCTTTAACTTTAAATTCCTTTAAATTCCTTTATTGCATTTTTCCTTTAAGTAATTTAATTATTTACTACTTTGGACAGCTATTGACTACCCCTTAAAAGTGGACTTTAGTACATAAAAATTTCACACATGCAAATGTTTCGAGACATTTATTAGTTTGCAAGTACATTGAATTATTCTTCCAAATGGGGGAATAGATTCAGCTTAAGGTGAAGATATTTGCCAGCACACCATGGAACGACACAAATAGCGTCCAAACGGGTGATTTATTGCATGATCACAACACAAGGATAGTGCAACGTTTCGGAGCCACGCAGGGCCCCTTCGTCAGGCATGTGTCACATGCCTGACGAAGGGGCCCTGCGTGGCTCCAAAACTCTGCACTATCCTTGTGTTGTGATCATGCAATAAATCACCCGTTTGGACGCTATTTGTGTCGTTCCATGGTGTGCTGGCAAATATCTTCACAGTGACTTGAACCAGTATCCAGCTGGTTGTTGCTGCAGCACCCAAATCCGAGAGCGCTTCCAGGAACGTGTGCGATGGGAAAATTAAGTACTAGATTCATCTTAAGGCTGGCCAGTGGCCATACATCGTTGAATTTCAAAAGAATTTTTGTTTGAAAATCAGAAATTTTGTGCGTTTTGTGATCCAATGGTGCCACCATTGATTTTGAAATTTGACCAACCAAGCCTTCACTTTCACCTCCTTTTGCTACAGAAAAGAATTTTCATGGCTGGGAATCTTTTTTTCTTTCCGGGAATCTTCTTTTCTTGTGCATTTCTTTTTTGATTACATTTCTTGCATGATTCTCCCATCACTGGTTAGAAAATTGTTTTTCAAAAAATTTCCAACATGCCTGATTACTAAAATTTGATGGCCGCACGAAAATCGGCTGTTTCTGCAGCCCACTAATGGTGCGAAATTCAAAGGAAAATTCTTAGATAAGATTTTCGAAAGAAAATTCTTTCGAAATTTGACCCATGTATGGCCTAAATCCCTAAATTCTGAACACGGACTCTACCACAAGTAATATTCTTCCATTATATTGTTTAGTCTCTTTCTCAGGATGCAATTGGGTCGATTTTCTTAAACTGGAGAGTTCAAAATCTGGTGCAGCTGTGCATAGAAACCCATCAGCTTCCAGTTTCTTTGTCAAAGTTTAATTGAGCAAGTTAGAAGCTGATTGGCTACCATGCACAGCTGCTCCAGATTTAGCATTTTCCAGGGATGCTATTATCATGCAGCCTAGGATTGGTTCAGAGTACTACAGTAGTGAGAATGTGAGTACTGTGATGCCGCGTACACACCATCGGAATTCTCGTCGGAAAAAGCTCTGATGGTTTCTCCGACGGAATTCCGCTCAAACTGTCTTGCCTACACACGGTCACACCAAATTCTGACTGTCAAGAACGCAGTGACGTACAACACTACAATGAGCCGATAAAAAATTAAGTTCAATGCTTCCTAGCATACGTCAAATTGTTTCCGAGCATGCATAGGAATTTTGCGCATTGGAATTGCTACAGACGATCATAATTTCCGAAAGAAACCTTTTCAGTTGGAAAAATTGAGAACATGCTCTCAAATTTTTGCAGGCGGGAACTCATCTCATCGGTCTTTTGCTGGCCGAAATTCCGATCGTGTGTACGCGGCATTAGTCTGCCATGTTCTGGCAAAAGAGAAGAAAAGGTCCATGATGTCATTGATCCAGCCAGAAGAGCCTTGGAAAAGAGCTAGAGGAGTTTAAAAAAAAGTTTTGCTTTAAATGTTATTAAGCCCTGTTAAGAGCATTATTAAGAAATAAAGGTTATGATGCAACAGTTACCCATATATTCTATGTCTGAGTAGTCATATGTTTTTGTGTAAGCTAATTTCTGGTGAAAATATAAATACGTCAGCTGCTAGTAATTCTTTTTTTAACTTTTTTGTCCATCTGAGGAAATCTCCCTCTTTTGCCTTACTCACTGTCAGTTAGGATTCTGTCTGAATCCTCTGCAATCTGTAAGTTGTGTGACCACACTGCTTCTCTCCTCTTTTCTCAAGAACTATTCTGCTTGTAAATTACATAATCGCAAACAATTTCAGGTTTTGAAAAGGATGCTGTAGAAGATGTGACCTGAGCTGAACCAGGAAAGAACAGGCCTACTTAGCTGCGATCAATGAAGCACAATGATGTTAAAAGGTAAATAACCCTTTCATAATCGGTGGGGATGTTGAAGATGATTATGTATTTATAGCCAATTATCATTTTTCAAATTCATACTGACCTAATTCAATATAGCAGAAGTTTTCATGGCACTCCAGAGTGTTGGCTGTGTGATAGAAACATGATGTGCAGCATTTCTCCTTCCAGGAAAAAAATTCAAAGACAAATTTATTGTAAAACATACAGTATAAAATCAAAAAATTTATGAAGGCTCATTTAATGCAGTAGAAGTAGCTAGTGCAATACCCTAAGCAAAGAATTAGAATCCATCCAACTTGTAAAGGATGGTCATAAAGGCTAAAGATTTTTTTTACCTTAATGCATTCTCTGCATTACGATAAAAAAAAGGTGCAGCCCCCCCCCCCCTACATATGGCAGCCATTGGTTCCTACTGCTGTCAATCAAATCCAGTGACGAAGGTGAGGGGGACAGGGCCAAGCTGCACTCTGTGTAAAAATAGTCACACAGTGGGGTTGATTTACTCAAATTGGAGAGTGTAAAATCTGGTGTGGTTGTGCATGGTAGCCAATCAGCTTCTAACTTCAGCTTGTTCAGTTATGCTTTTGAAATAAAACCTGGAAGCTAATTAGTTACTATGCAAAGCTGCACCAGATTTTGCACTCTTCAGTTTTAGTACATCAACCCCAGTGTGACTCAGGATCAATCCCACATGAGTAATACATCCTCCCCTGATGAGGTTTGCCAGGGGGTACCTGAGAAGGCAGGAGGAGCCAGGAGCTCAGGCAGAGGACCCCAAAAGAGGAGGATCGGTGCTGCTGCTCTGTGCAAAGCCAGAGCAGGTAAGTTTAACATGTTTGTTTTTAAGGGGGAAAAAAAACGACTATACAATCACTTTAAGGCCTTAACCTCCTTGGCGGTATTCCAGATTGTGGCTCGGGGTGAAATTTCAGTACCATTAGCAGTAATCCCAAGACACATTTGGGTTTGCAGCATCCTGGAAGAGGGGACTTACCTTGTCCCCACGATCCTGCGATGTACTCCCGCTGTGTCCAGCGGCCGGATCTTCCGCCCGATGCTCTGTGTGTTCCGGCTTCCCTTCCCTGTGAGCGTTGCGATGCAGGGGGGTGGAACCGGTGGCCAATTAAAAATGTATTAATCACAACAGATACACAATACATTGTAATCTTATTGGATTACATTACTGTATCAAATCATTTGATCTCAGTTTGTCCTCAGTGCTTTGTCCAGTGCCCTTGCCTGCAGTTTTACTGTTCTTTCTGCCTGGAAACTGGAGAACGACCATGGCATCCAAAAAGCGTGCCTCTACATCAAAAGCGGTTTATGACCTGCTGGAAAACAGCGATAGCGATACAGAATCACTTGCAGAATTGAGTAATAGTGATTTGTGGGGAAATTCATCATCAGACACAGAAAGTGATTTCAGTGACGATCCTGCAACTGAGCTCAGTGATGTGCAGACTTGGTGCTCTATTGACTGCGGTACGGATCACGCAGCGCCCCCAAGATTCCAATTTACTGGAGCACCTGGTATGAAAGTGAATGTTGAAGATGACAACCCCCTGGCATAACTACAACTATTTTTGACTGATGAGGTTATTGAAAAAATTGTTACGGAGACAAACTGGTACTAAGAGCAACAAGCTGCTACGCATCAGAAGTGGGAACCAGTGACCAAAGAGGACATTTGGAAATTTCTGGGCATAATAATTCTTCAGGGAGTGGTGGGGAAACCCCTGCAGAAGTGGTATTGAACAAACAATAAATTACTTGCCACTCCATTCTTTGGCACAGTCATGGCAGAGTACAAATTTCCCCTGATAATGAAATATTTGCACTTTGAAAACAATGAAGAATTTGATGAAACTACTCATCCAGCATCAAAACTCAAGAAAATTTGGGAAGTTTATCAAATGATTCTGAAGATTTTCCAAGGGAGCTGTGCCAGATAGAGACATCAGCATAGATGAAAGTTTAATTACCTACAAGGGAAGGCTCAGCTGGATACAATACATGGCATCAAATAGAGCACGATATGGCATAAAATCCTTCATGCTATGCGGATCGACAACTGGTTACATTTGGAATTATGTCCTTTACACTGGGAAAGGAACCAAATTCAACCCAAAATACAGCAATTATGAAATGGCAACATCTTCCGTTCTTTCAGGGATTGAGCCATTGCTAAATCAGGGCTATTGTGTAACTACAGACAACTTTTACACATCTCCTGAACTTTACCAGTTTCTTCTGCAGAACAAAACGGATGCCTATGGAACTGTTAGGGCTAACCGATATGACATGCCACCAATCTTTGGCAATAAGAAGAAATTGCTAAAGATGGAGAAATGGTTGCCTGGCAGAAAGGCAAAATGATGGCACTGCGATGGCGTGACAAAAAAAGATGCGTGCCTAATGAGTACAATCCATAATACCTTCACTGGTTTGGTACGCACAAAAAGTGGGAAAGAAATCATGAAGCAGTGATAGACTACAACAACACCATGGGAGGTGTTGACAGAGCCGACAAAGCAATGACATTCTATCCAGCAATGAGAAAACAACAAAAAAAGTACTACAAGAAGATCTTCAGGCATCTTCTTGAGCAATGCTTGTGGAATGTGGTTCATGCTGACTTTATTTGGATAGTTGCCGAACTGATCTTTCTGAAACCACCAAACAGCAATGGCTGTGAATAGAGCTGGATGTCGTGATGCTGGCGTTGTCAACCCGGAACGCCTGACTGGTCGTCACTTCATGGACTACATCCCACCAACCGAGAAAAAGTCAGCACCCACAAGGATGTGCGTGGTTTGTTGCTCAAAGCGTTATGACAGTGGAAAGAAAATCCAAAGGGAAACCAGGCTCCATTGTCCTGATTGTGACGTCTGAACTGATCTTTCTGAAACCACCAAACAGCAATGGCTGTGAATAGAGCTGGATGTTGTGATGCTGGCGTTGTCAACCCGGAACACCTGACTGGTCGTCACTTCATGGACTACATCCCACCAACCAAGAAAAAGTCAGCACCCACAAGGATGTGCGTGGTTTGTTGCTCAAAGCGTTATGACAGTGGAAAGAAAATCCAAAAGGAAACCAGGCTCCATTGTCCTGATTGTGACGTCGGACTTTGTGTAGACTGCCATGTTTCAAAATGTATCATACCAGGGATGTGTTTACTGAAGCAATATGACTAGTAATATTGCACCCTTGTTTGGACAAATTTCTGTGTTTTTGATATTTATTATATTATTGACTAAAATTTATTGAATAAAATGTATTATTATTATATTATTATTTGCTATTATCTATAGTTATTATATTATAATTTATGATTTTGTGTTTCAAACTTTATTATACCCGGGATGTCTACTAGACTATTATTTGGACAGATTTAAGTGAGTTATTCCTAAGAATTACAGGCCTACAATATAAAACGCCAAATTTCCATGCAAAACAATTGTACCGCTTTCAGCATTAAAAATCTGACATAATCATACCGCCAGGGAGAGTAATATGTCTAGTTTAAAAATACTTAACATCGCCCCCCTATGCCTCAATCCACAGTCCCATGACAGCTGGAAGCCCCTTCCTCTGCTCTCCAGCATTGGAATGTTGGTGAGTACTCTTAAGTCATTACATCGGATGCAGGACCAGTGGCCATGTGATCAGGATGGGACATGACTGCTGATTGGACATTTCAAGTCATGGTGTTGGTGAGAGGGGAGTTGACAAGACCGGTCAGAGACACGCAACAAGAGCTGCCTCAGGTAACTGGTTGCCACAACTAGAAGACATTGGGATGGCGGATTAAAGTGAGTATTACTCTATGTTAGACTATTCACTAGAAGAAAAAAAAACGTATTCTTCTTTAAATTTGGAGGAACAATGTTAATGATTTTATTACTGGCCAGAGTTAAACCTCTTAAACACAATGAGAATATCAGACAAATGATTGTCCGATTTTTTTTGGATGCTAGTCTCATATCAAAAACCAACAGGTTACTAAAGTTACGAAAATTCTCGTACAACAGAATACAACTTTGGAAGTGATGTAATGTGTTGTTCTGTAATGTATTCTTTTGTTTTCAAGCATGCATAGCCTTGGTCTTCCAATTTTTTCAGATGAATACTGTATTGATTAAACAAAAGTTGTTCGTACTGGTATTATATAAGAAACGTTTTCGTGTTTGTCCCTTTGGGTAATTTTGCATTAACTGTTGTGATCGACTGTTGAAAGCTGTTTACTAAGGATCAGATTATCTTGCAATCTTTTTAAAAGCTGTATTTTTCGTCCGATTTTCTCATTGTGTGGGCTTTAAAGAGACTCTGTAACCACAGTGCATATTGTAGGCTGAACATTTGCAGTAACAGTAGGCAATTAGCGCCTACTGTAGCCCAATGTTGTATATCAGTCCAATTGCTAGTTTTTAAGTAATTCTCTTTTCAATTCTGAGGCATCTCTAAAACTTCCAGGAGTAATAAAGGCACCTTTCCCCTTCCTAGCCAGCAATTTAAAACCTATTTCCACTTTTCACTTATTAAGCCAAATTGGAATAACGCCTTAAAATATTAAGCATATAGTCCAAGTAACGATATAGAGAAAAAAAATCTGGAGTAACAAAATTGTTCAATACATGTGGAAAGCTTCAATCAGTACCTAGGCTCTGTTCCACTATGCACTCACCAGAGATAAGACAGACCAAAAACAAAAACCAACGGACTCCACCGAGTGCCATGGAAAATCCAGTGATAGAGAGTCTCCACAAATTATGCACTCACCAAAAACATGCAATATTAAAGTTTGAGTTCAATCCTAACAGCTTCCTCTTGTTTACAGAATAAAATTCCCATCAAAGGTACCAATGAGCTCCAGGTAAAAAGCTCACCACCTGGAGCCCAGAGAGTGCTTAACGGTATATAGTGTAGTATTTTATTATCAAAGATTAAGAGCATATATATATATATATATATATATATATATATATATATATATATATATATATATATTTGATAGCTGCAGCACAGTATGTCATAAAAACAAAACAAGCTGACCAGACTTACAATGATGTCCACTGCTCCGAGCATGTGGATGTGGAGGCATGACATCAGCACATAGGCCCCTCCCAATGCAATTCATGCACACGCACGTCCTCAAAGGGTACACCACAAGGGAGTGAATAATTGGTGGAGGCTCTCTATTACTGGATTTTCCATGACACCCGGTGGAGTCCATTGGTGTTGGCATTTTTGTTTTGCGTTTGGTCAGTTTTATCTCTGGTGAGTGCATAGTGGAACAGAGCCTGAGCACTGACTGAAGCTTTCTACACGTGGTGGACACATTTTTTCAATCCTGGACTATATGATTAATATTTTCTTGGATTTATTATTTGTTTGATGTATTATATTTATATTTTGAATTGAGCGCTGCACTTCTATTGATTGAGTTTATGCACAAGGTTTTCTACAGTAACCTTGCGTGCCAGCAGCTATATTGTTCTGGGTACTCACTATATTATTTCTCCTGGAATAACCCTTGCTTATATTTGTTACAATACCACCTCCCACTAACATAGCATAAATATAAATATACAGTATACATATATATATATATATATATATATATATATATATATATAGTGACTTGCCTAAATATTCTACCTAGCTTCCCCCTGCTTGTTAAAGCTTAGGATGGGGCTGTGGAGTAATGTTAATTAAAGCGGTGTTTAACCCAAAAGCAAACATTTATTATATTGCAGCTTCCAAATTCTTAGATGTGATGACTGCATTATTAGGGTGATAGCAAGTGATAAAGACTTTTCCTCTGTGAGTTCAAATCAGTTGCTATTTGTTTTTGTACTTTGAAGATAGTTTTTTGTTCCTTGCATTGTTTACAGAGAAGTGAGATGTGTCTGTGTACGTTTATTGTCTCTATCCATTGTCTTTACCCCTGTGTTAATATACCATCCTTTCCATTGTCTTTACCTCTCTGTGTACATATCATCCTCTCCATTGTCTTTACCTCTCTGTGTACAAATCATCTTTCATCTTCTTCGTTGTATCCCTCTCTCTGTGCACATATAATCTCTTCATTGTCTGCTCCTCTGTGTGCACATATCCCATCCATTTTCTGCCCCTCTCTATGCACATATCATCCTTTCCATTGTTTCTATTGTAGTAGGCCCCATCCACATGAGTCTCCTGATGCCAAGAAAGTATCCCATGCACTAAGGATATCCTGCAGGTTCAAAATGTACAGTTTCAGTAAATTATTGTGTAAATTCCATCAGAAGACATTTTTCTTTGACCATAATTATTTATTTATTTTGGGGGGGGGGGGTCTCAAAGTGGAGTATTGATCTTTTATTGACCATCCATTCTTTAACAACTTGTCTACCAGCACCATAAATGATAGCTGGTAGACAGGGAATTTAAATCCAGTAACAGACTGTGGAAATCTAATATACCCCGAAGTCTCAGTAAAGAAAACATCAAAGTCACATCAAAATTCTATTACAAAAGGGGCCTTTGTCCCTTATGTGATAGCAATCAAGTTATTTGTTAAAAAAAAAGTATGAAATTGATGATTGCACTACACTGGTTACATATGGCTGTGAATGTCAGAATTAGATCAATAATTCAAGGGTCATCATTCATCGTTAAAAGAGAAGTAAACGTTTTGTATGTTTTTCCTGAATCATAAGTACCTAGGTGGATGCAGCATCTGTCCCCCGGCGCCTCTGCACTGAGAACCGAGCGATCGGACACTGCTGATTGCTCGGTTCTGACAGCTCCCCGAGCCGAGAGCTGTAGACTGTCAGTCACAGCTCTCTGCTCTGCCCCCTTCTTGCTGATTGGGGAGCTGGGCTGTGGAGGAGGCGGGGGCTGGCTCAGCCTCTCAGCGGCACACTGAGAGGCTGAGCCGGGTGACTGACTTCTGTGACTTGAGCCTGTTCTCTGCTAAAAATGGGTTACAGGAGTGCAAAACGAACTGCACTCCTGTGATCCACGAGCTTTGGCTGGACTTCTCCTTTAACTCTAAAATGATACCCTGTAAAGAACTTTAGAGAGACGCTTTGTGCAACTTTGGATTAATCTTCCACTCCTCCATGACCACATGTCCAATGTTGACATGTTGGGTATTTATTTACTCATCACAACAGCATATTTTGTCTCTAACTTAGCCTTGTGCACTAAAATTGTCCTGCTTCTGGCCAATTTTACACTTTTATATTGTCTGCAGTATATAAATTTATGCAGCAAAAAACACCTGCCTGTATTCTTTGTCTCTATTAGCCTATTATCTCTGATTAAAACTGTTCTGCTAGTGGCCAGTTATACAATGCTGTATTTTACAAGCAGTACCATGCTGCTTTGTCTGCAGTATCCTAATTCTTGTAGTAAAGCCAACCTTTTTGCCTTCAGTAATTCATGGGCTTAGCCATGTTATTTAAAGCCTACTTTTAGGTAGAAATCAACAGACAAGGGACAATACTTACATTTAAAGCGGAGTTCCACCCAAAAGTGGAAGCTCCGCTTATCTGCTTCCTCCCCCCTCCGGCACCACATTTGGCACCTTTGGGGTGGAGCGGATACCTGTTTTTGAGAAGTACCTGTCCCCATTTACAAGAGATCTCCCTGCGGTAAGATTACTCGGAAGTTCGACCCCCGCCGTAAGGCCATTCAGAAATTGCAGCATGCTTTGGGCATGCGCAATGGGGAACCAGCTGTGTAGCCAAAAAGCTTCACTGCCGGTTTCCCTTACCACGAATGGTGGCAGCAGCACCGAAGAGCCGATGGAAACATTGGCTGGGGTGCCGACATTGCTGGATTCCAGGACAGCTAAGTGTCCTATTATTAAAAGTCAGCAGCTACAGTATGTGTAGCTGCTGACTTTTATTTTTTTGCTGGGGGAGGGGGGCCGAACTCCGCTTTAAGCAGTTGAACAGTAGTTCAGTAGTCCGAATTCTTCTGCACCCCCTATACAACGCAGCCATAATCTTCCTGTGCTGCAGAGCTTGAGACCAGCACTGGACCTGTGACATGCACTCACCAAGAATGCTGACTATGCTCAACCTTTCTGACCCCTCCTCCATTCATAGAAGCTGTACTATAGCTTCCATGAATAAAAAGGGATCTATGAATGGAGGAATGCAGATGAATGAAAGGTCTGCTTCCACCATTCATAGTTAGCTTTTTGGTAATAGGAGATATAGTACAGATTCACCAATTGGAGAAGGGGAGTGGATAGGACAGGCAAATTTGGGCACTCTTGATAAATGCCTATGACAGGTCCATCGCTCATATTAAGCACTGAGGCACCAGAAGATTACAGCTGTGGAGTATGGGGGTGGGAGCAGAGAACAGGTTTAAACTACTGTATAACAGTCAACAGCAGCACAAGAGACACTTGTTATTAATGTGGATGTAAACCCAATGTCATCCTTTCTAAACTACTGCCATATGTGTTATCTATAAGGATATACATGCCTCCTGCATGTATCTTTACCTGTCAAATGTCTCCCCTCTGTCTGTTATGAGACCCGAAAAACTGCAGATTCTGTGGGTGGGTCTGTTGTCTGGAGCTCGGTGGGTGGAGTCGTGATGTCAGTAGACTCCCCGCCCACCTCTACACTCCCCTTGTCAATATGCATTTTCTCCTGTGTATTTCTTACACTGAACTTCTGCTATGATCACTAACATCCAGTGAAAAGACAGGAAAGACAGACATGACTTCAGCATGCCCAATTATGCTGAGGTGTGGAACATCCAATCCTGGCAGAGCAGCAGAAGAAAGGAGTGAGAGGGAATTAAAAAATAATGCATGTCTCTTAGGCTAGTGCACGAGATATGTAAATCACCTGTCACTCACAGCAAGGGGGAGGATTTGACAAAGTTTTTCTCTGTTTGTCAAGATTTATCTCACTGAACAATAAAAGAGGATTGCTCAGAGCTGGATTAAATCTTTCTGGCAAGACTGGGCTCAAATGATAGGAAATATTATACTCTACATTATGACATCAAAAAAAAAAAACATATCCACTTTAAATGTAAGTACTGTCGCTTGTGCTGAGTTTAAAAAAATATATTCTTAAACTAAGGCTTTAAAATTTACCTGCTGCTGACAAATTTTACAATGCTGTGTCATCTGCAGACTCATAATTCTTAATGAGTGCTTAATGAAAGTTGGCCAGCAGCAGGGCAGTTTTGCATCAGCTAGAACAGGGACAGCCACAGTGAGCTACTGCCCAATTTGTATCTGACAGTCAAATCTGTTCTTCTATCAGTTTGACTGAACGTACTACATTGCTGAATGTTATCTGTCAAATCAGTATAATGTTTTCTGCTTTTAATTTAAAATAAACAATGCTGGCCCTAGAAGGTTTTTCATTGTATCTTGTTTTCCAGAAAATCATTTAACAATAATTGGTAAATTTGTAAATTTAAAGCAGTTATAGTCATATATTGCACTGGGTTGTTGTGGCCACTAATACATGTAAGGGTTCACGTACAGGGGACATTGTTTAACCTCTCCCGAACAATTTAACTTGACAGCTAGAATCCGATGTTTAAAAACGTCCATTCAGAGTTTAGCAGCATTTTGCCGTGTTTGTTTAGGGGCGTTTTTTTTTTTTTTATGAAAAACGTCTGTAAACGAAATGCTGCTAAACACAAGTTACCGCGTTTAGAAGCGATTACAAGCTGTCACAGGCATTTGGCGTTTCAAATGCCTCTGCACATCGGTCCTGAATGCAATTTTTTGCGTTCCAAAAATGCTTCTAAACTCAGCTGCTTAGAAACAACTATAAATGACCCATGTACTGATAAGATAACAGAGGAGAGTTCAGGGGCAGCTGAAAAAAATGCCCAACTGCTCCTAAATGTCAGTTTACCAGCAGCAGTGTACATGAGGCCTAAGCCACATACTGATGTCAACTTCTACAAATGTCTTTATTCAGTCACCAGTTGCATGACAGCATACAGAGCAGCAACCCTCCTATGTTTTGTGGCATGTGTTGTTGTAATATAATCTGTCTATCCTAGGGAGAATATATGTGATCGGGTACAATATATTTTGTTTGTTTTGAGTGTATATATATATATATATATATATATATATATATATATATATATGCATATATATATATATATACATATATATGTATATATATATATATACAGTATCTCACAAAAGTGAGTACACCCCTCACATTTTTGTAAATATTTTATTATCATGTGACAACACTGAAGAAATTACACTTTGCTACAATGTAAAGTAGTGAGTGTAAAGCTTGTATAACAGTGTAAATTTGCTGCCCCCGGCTGTCTAAACGGCTGGCAACAAAAGTGAGTACACCCCTAAGTGAAAATGTCCAAATTGGGCCCAAAGTGTCAATATTTTGTGTGGCCATCATTATTTTACAGCACTGCCTTAACCCTGTTGGGCATGGAGTTCACCAGAGCTATACAGGTTGCCACTGGAGTCCTCTTCCACTCCTCCATGACCACATCACTGAGCTGGTGGATCTTAGAGACCTTGCTCTCCTCCACCTTCTGTTTGAGGGTGCCCCACAGATGCTCAATAGAGTTCTGGTGCCATGCCTGGCCAGTCCATCACCTTCTTTAGCAAGGCAGTGGTCCTCTTGGAGGTGTTCGGGTGGTTATCATGTTGGAATACTGCCCTGCGGCCCAGTCTCCAAAGGGAGGGGATCATGCTCTGCTTCAGTATGTCACAGTACATGTTGGTATTGATGGTTCCATCAATGAACTGTAGCTCCCCAGTGCTGGCAGCACTCATGCAGCCCCAGACCATGACACTCCCACCGCCATGCTTGACTGTAGGCAAGACACAATTCTCTTTGTACTCCTCACCTGGTTGCCGCCACACACGCGTGACACCATCTGAACCAAATAAGTTTATCTTGGTCTCATCAGACCACAGGACCTAGTTCTAGTAATTCAGTCTTCAGCAAACTGTTTGCAGGCTCTCTTGTGCCTCATCTTTAGAAGAGGCTTCCTTCTGGGATGACAGCTATTCAGACAAATTTGATGGAATGAGCGGAATATGGTCTGAGCACTGACCCTTTCAACCTTTGCAGCAATGCTGGGGGCACTCATACATCTATTTCCCAAAGACAACCTCTGGATATGACGCTAAGCAGGTGCACTCAACTTCTTTGGTTGACCATGGTGAGGCCTGTTCTGAGTAGAACCTGTCCTGTTAAATTGCTGTATGGTCTTGGCCACCGTGCTGCAGCTCAGTTTCAGGGTCTTGGCAATCTTCTTATAACCTAGGTCATCTTTATGTAGAGCAGCAAATCTTTTTTTCAGATCCTCAGAGAGTTCTTTGCCATGAGGTGCCATGTTGAACTTCCAGTGACCAGCATGAGAGAGTGAGAGCGATAACACCAAATTTAACACACCTGCTCCCTATTCACACCTGAGACCTTGTAACACTAACGAGTCACATGACACCGGAAAGTGAAAATGGCTGTACCGTATTTATCGGCGTATAACACGCACCGGCGTATAACACGCACCCCAAGTTTTAAGGAAAAAAAGTTTTAGGAGAGAAGTTTAGGGGAAAAAAAAACTTACATTTAAGCGTCATTTGTAGCTTTCCCAGCGTCATTTGCAGCTTGCCCAGTGTTATTTGCAGCTTGCCCAGCGTCATTTGCAGCTTGCCCAGCGTCATTTGCAGCTTGCCCAGCGTCATTTGCAGCTTGCCCAGCTTCATTTGCAGCCTGCCCAGCGTCATTTGCAGCTTGCCCAGTGTCATTTGTAACTTGCCCAGTGTCATTTGTAGCTCGCCCAGTGTCATTTGCAGCTTGCCAGCCTCATTTGTAGCTTGCCCAGTGTCATTTGCAGTTTGTCAGCGTCATTTGCAGCCTTGCCGACGTTTAAATTTCCGAGACAGACCGCGCATGCGCCGCCGAAAAAGACCGAACCGCGCTCGAAAAAGGCCGAAGCGTGGCCGAAAAAGACAAAGCCTGCTGTTTCGGGAGCGAGCGGAGGGAGGCGAGACTACGAGCGCAGCTGAATAGTCGGCTTTGGTCTTTTTCGGCCGCGGTTCGGTCTTTTTCGGCCGCTATTTTCGGCGCCGCAACCAATTTTTGTCATTTTTTTGGGGGGTATTAGCGTATAACACGCACCCATGACTTTCCCCCAATTTTAAGGGGGAAAAGGTGCGTGTTATACGCCGATAAATACGGTATATATATGTATAAAGATATACTTGGATCTGTATTTTAGAATATGCAGAAGTTTCTATAGGACTACAGTACTGTGTAACATTTTTAGGCAGGTGTAAGAGAAATGCTGTAAAGTAAGAAAGCTTTAAAAAATATATATTTAAATTGTTTATTGTTATCAATTTACAAAAAGCTAAATGAACAAACAGATATAAAATCTAAATCAAATCAATATTTAGTGTGACTAACCTTTGGCTTCTAACCAGCATCAATTCTTACACTTTCACACTTTATACACTTGCACAAGAGATTTTGTAGGATTAAATTCAGGTGTATGATTAATCAATTATTCAAGGCAGGTGCTAATGATCATCAATTTCATATGTAGGTTGAAACACAGTCATTAACTTAAAGAGAAACAGCTGTGTAGGAGGCTTAGAACTGGGTGAGGAAGAGTCAAACTCTGCTACAAGGATGAGATTGTGAAAGGTCATACACCGCAACAAGACAATAAGACATAATTCTGCATTAGTGAGGTCTCTCCCAGACAAAGATTTCAAAGCAGACTGGAGTTTCAAGATGTGCTCTTCAAGCTCTTTTGATGAAGCATGAAGAAACGCGCAATGATGAGGACCACTGACGCAGTGGTCTCATAAGGAAATTTAATGCCGCAGATGAAAGGCACATCGGGGTTGCTTTACTAAAGGCAAATACACTGTGCATGTTGCAAAGTGCAGTTACACTCTGCAAAAGCAGTTGCTCCAGAGCTTAGTAAATGAGAAAAAGCTCTGCTGATTTCCATCATCCAATCATGTGCAAGCAAAAATGCATTTTTTTTTTTAATTTTCCTTGCACGTAATAGGGTACTTTTTGCAAAGTGAAGCTTTGCCTCCTCAACTAACCACTGGAGCAACTGCAGTTGCAGAGTGCAACTGCACTTTGCAAAGGGCACAGTCTATTTGCCTTTAGTAAATCAACCTCATCATGCTCACTTCCCTTCAATCAAAAGATGTCTAAGCCCCCCGTACACACGGTCGGAAATTCCGACCACAAAATCCGTCTGATTTTTTCTGACGGATTTTGTCCGACACTGGTGTTGCATACACACGGTCGGACAAAGTTGTCGGAAAATTAAATCATTCTGAACGTGGTGACGTTCGTTGCATGCGACTAAACTACGTAGAGGCTAGTAGCCAATAGCTTTGGTCTCGTAATTTTATCTGAGCATGCGTGGCACTTTGTCCGTCGGAATTCTCGACACACGATCGGAAAAAGTCAGATCAGATTTTGTTGTCGGAAAATTTGAGATCCTGCTCTCAAATTTTTTCCGTCGGAAAAAGTTAGATGGAGCCCACACACAGGCGGATTTTCCGACAACATGGTCCGATCGGACATTTTCCGTCTGAATTTCTGACCGTGTGTACGAGGCATAACAGTGCCATCAGCACAGAACTGGCAGAAACCAGTGGGACCCAGGAACACCCATCTGTCCGGAGAAGTCTGGCCAGAAGTGGCCTTCATGGCCAAAAAGCCATGCCTCTGACGTGGAAACAAAGCTAAGCAACTTAACTATGCACAAAAACAAAGGAACTGGGGTACAGAAAAATGGCAGCAGGTGCTCTGCATTGATGTGCAATTGTGAAATATTTGGCTGTAGCAGGAGGCAGTTTGTTTGCCAAACAGCTAGAGAGCGGTACAATAATGAGTGTATGCAGGCCACACTGAAGCATGGTGGAAGTTCCTTGCAAGTTTGGGACTGAATTTCTGCAAATGGAGTTGAAGATTTGGTCAGGATCAATGGTGTCATGAATGCTGAAAAATACAGGCAGATACTTATCCATCATGTCATACCATCAGGGAGACATGTGATTGACCCTAAATTTTTTCTGCAGAAGGACAACAACCCCAAATATGCAGCCAATGTCATTAAAAACTATCTTCATCATAAAGAAGAACAAGGAGTCCTGGAAGTGATGGTTTGGCTCCACAGAGCCCTGAGCTCAACATCATCAAGTCTGCCTGGGATTACATAAAGAGACAGAAGGATTTGAGGCAGCCTACATCCACAGAAGATCTGTGGTGAGTTCTCCAAGATGTTTGGAACACTCTACACACAAGTTCCTTCAAAAACTGTGTGCAAGTGTACCTAGAAGAATTAATGCTGTTTTGAAGGCAAAGGGTAGTCACGCCAAATATTGATTAGATTTGTATTTCTCTTCTGTTCGTTTACTTTCCATTTTGTTCATTAATAAAAAATATATATTAACACTTGTATTTCTGAAAGTATTCCTAATTTACAGCATTTTTTTTACACCTGCCTAAAACTTTTGCACAGTATTGTATCTCCCATATCAGATATGACAGCTTGAATGTGAGACATTAGGTGATAATATAACGCAACTCACATGTGAGTCTCAAAAATGGCAGGATGCTGGTGCTGCCTCAGTGACATTGAGTATATAAGTCACTCCCCCTCCCTGGTCACCATTATCCTTACCATTAAGCCTATTACGGTGAAATGCGTCAAGGTGGGGGGGGGGGCTGGGTAGAAATGATTTATATGCTGGTTGTTGAATGAAGGTGTTTGGAGAAGTTGACGTGTGTACGGCTTACATATTTTAGGTACTTTGGATCGTGAGTGAAAACAGGATTTTAAGCCAGCACCCAGGCATTTACAACGGTGGGAGGCATAGGTCTGGAGTGGGGCTGTTTATTGTAGGTTATTGCAGCTGCCATGTTGCTGTTTGTGTTTTCAAACAAGACAATTTTACATACATTCCCAAATTATATAGGAGCCACAAATTTTTTTTAAGGTATATGTAAGAGCGGCAGTTCATTCCTGAACTTTTAATTGAAATAGGCAACAATTTACATTAAAAATAGAGCCAAGTCAATAATGATATCCATATATAATATCAAATTGTTGTTGTTTTTTTACCAAAAAGATCATAATGATTTGGTGAACTTGTCCCTGTAAATTTTATACCACTATATGAATGACCAATTATCCCCTACAATTTGCACTGTAGTCTTGTATGATATTGTGCTAACTATAGCTTGCAGCTATATCAAGTAACCTTGAAAGGGCTTGTTTCTCTGCTGTAAACAGAGTAAAATGACTGACTAGAAGGATTACAGCGGCATAGTTTGTTCAGTACTGACAACATTGCAGAATCATTTAGCTTTAGGTGCAAAATATAACATTTTGCTTTGATAAAACAAGACACACAAGAAACTTATGGGAAACCATTTAGCAGTTATTTTTATTGTGCCAAAAGCAGCAGAGAATTATACTTTTCTTTTTTTTTCTAACAGCTTTTTTTTTTTTAGAATCAAAAAACACTTACCACTAGCAGGTAATACTATGTTGTTTTTCTTTTGTTAATTTTGTTTTACTTACCTTTTCTGAAGTCTTTAGGCAGTTCAAGTGATGCCTCAGCATCCTCATTCAACCCAGGGCTGGATGGTCCTCAAGGATGTAGAGATAGGAGCTTATGTGATGATGTTGGGCTTTACAGTCCTTTCATGCAATCTTTCTGATCAGGTCGATCTGTCGATTTTTCAGGCAGAGATGATCGGTAGCCGATGTGGGGTGGATCGGAGGTAGCCTGATATAAATGCATAGCTCCCAATCATCCTTGAATTAGAGGGACTGTCCCTCATTTGGAACAAAGTCCCTCGGTCCCTCTTACCTATTTATTTGTCCCTCATTTTGGTCTCATCTATATAGGTTTATATAAAATGCACTACTTATCTATCAAAAAGTTTTTTTTTAAACATTTCATACAATTTCTAAATTGCTGCCTTTCTAAATTCCAAAAGCCAGTATAAAGGAATAGTAGTGGAAAAAACACTTGTGGGGTCCTGGTGTTGGTCCAATGTGTTTTATCAAGTCCAAAGTCAGCGAGCCCTCTTCCAGGAAATTCTAGAGCACTTCATGCTTCCCTCTGCTGACCAGCTTTATGAAGATTCTGATTTCATTTTACAGCAAGACTTGGCACCTGCCCACACTGCCAAAAGTACCAATACCTGGTTAAATGATCATGGTATCACTGTGCTTGATTGGCCAGCAAACTCGCCTGACCTAAACCCCATAGAGAATCTGTGGGGTATTGTCAAGAGGAAGATGAGAGACACCAGACCCGACAATGAAGACAAGCTAAAGGCTGCTCTAAATGAACCTGGGCTACCATAACACCTCAGCAGTGCCCCAGGCTGATCGCCTCCATGCCACGCCTCATTGATGCAGTAATTCATAAAAAAGGTGCCCTGACCAAGTATTGAATGCACACTATACTGTACATGGACATACTTTTCAGTAAGCCAACATTTCTGTATTACAAAGTCCTTTTTTTTTATTGATTTTATGTAATAATCTAATTTTTTTATTGAATTACTGAAATAAATGTATTTTTTCATGATATTCAAATTTTATTGAGATGCACCTGTAGTGGAGTTTTCTCAAATTTGACTGCAAAAGTGAAAATACACTTTAAGTTTAGAGGCTAGGTATAGCTTTAGTATTTGGGGTTAGGTTATTATTTAATAATAAACATACTTAGTATTAAAGTGGTGTTGCACTCAAAAAAATAAAAATGTGATTAAAATTGCTAAAAAAATAAAAATAAACATTTGGAAAAAAAATTGTTTTTAACTCACCTCTAAATGTCTGTTGTTAGGGGGTCCCTCGTAGTCTGCCTCCTTCAGTGCCCAGGCTGGTGACATCACTTCCCATCGGTGCAGGAAGGGCTCTGCCCCCTCCCTCCTGTCAGTCATCTGGGACACGTGACAGGTCCCAGATGACTGCGCGGCCAATCACGGCACGCGGCACCGCTAGCGCATGCGCAGTGGGCCACATCCAGGTGCCCACAGTAAGAATGCCGGCACCACCGAGCGGAGGGGAGAACGAGCAGGGCTTTGTTCCCCCACATCACTGGACCCTGGGACAGGTAAGTGTCCGATTATCAAAAGTCAGCAGCTGCAGTATTTGTAGCTGCTGACTTTAAATTCTTTTTATGGGGAACTCCTCTTTAAGTTACGGCTGAGATAAATGTGTGTTGATATTTCACTAGTATAGTTTTTTGGTGTTAAAACTTGTCTGAAATATGATTTTGCTACCACAAAGCTAACAATGGCAGTAAGAGGTGGGAGGAAGAAAGGCCAAATGTGTGTCTGAATTATGAGTCCCCTCCACATTCTATATGCTACTTGAGCCTAATCGTCTTACTGAGGATGCACAATTTAACACTGGTTAGGTCTTGCCTAGGCTGTAATACTCCGACTTTCTGAAATGTAAGAAAACCTATCATAAAATATGCCTGCCATCTCATTAAGGCTGGCTTCACACTGGGGCGGTGCGGGGCGGCGACGGTAAAGCAGCGCTATATTTAGCGCTGCTTTACCATCGTTTTTCCCGCGGTATGCGGCCGCTAGCGGGGTGGTTTTAACCCCCGCTAGCGGCCGCAAAAGGGTTAAAAACCTCCGCAAAGCGCCGCTGCAGCGGCGGTTTGCGGGCGGTATCCCCGCGGTTTCCCATTGATTCCAATGGGAAGGAGCGGTATAGGAGCGGTGAATACACCGCTCCTTCACCGCTCCAAAGATGCTGCTAGCAGGACTTTTGTTGCGGTCCTGCTAGCGCACCGCTCCAGTGTGAAAGCCCGCCGGCTTTCACACTGGAGTGAATGGGGCCGTTTTTTTCAGGCGGTACACAGGCGCTATTTTTAGCGCCGTACCGCCTGAAAACCGCCCCAGTGTGAAAGGGGCCTAACTGAACGGGTTAAAATGAATAATTAAAAACAGAAAGATAATATGCAACTCAAGCATGAAAGGATTTAAATGTTTGGAATTAACTAAAGCACTTTAGGGAAAGTAATTTTATGGATTTCACTTTTATGAAACAAATGTAAATTTTACTTCAATCCATAGCAAATCCAATAATTATTTTTTTCCCTGTCTTCTACAGTGTTTTTTTTTTTTTTTCTTCATTTAGAATAGGACTCTTAAGTAAATAATCAGTGAATAAAGTGCAATAATGAGCTGTTGAGACAATTGAGCAGAGCTTTAACATTTGCTGAAGTTTTAGTTTTACTATTCTTCCTAAATTATCATGAAAAAGTGAATTAGATACATTAAGCCCGGGTTCACACCTATGCGAATTAGATGTGCGTTTCCCCGCATCTAATTCGCATAGTAGGAGAATGTGACTGGCTCCCTATGGAGCCAGTTCACAAATCTCTGGGGCGGCTGCGGAGCGCACTACACAAAAACGCTGTGCGTCTTTGGCTCCGTTTCAGGGCCGAATTCAGGCATAGAATCGGCCCTGATTCGTCCCTGAAACGGGGAACAGGGACGCACAGCGCACCCGTGCGATCCACAGCGGGTTATAGTGTGAACCTGGGCTAAATGTATTAAAGTGTACTGGTCATCCATACATAGTGGAGGCAGCCAGTGAAGTAGCAATGGGAAGTACACAAGGTTGTAACTGCCACTGGATCAATGGTCACAGAGGGCTTGACCAGAGACTAATTAAAGTGCATTTATTGACAAACTTTTTTTTTTTATTATTTATTTTGGATAGAGTAGGGAAAATCCCTGTTAGATAATTTTTTTTGCTGTTTTGTATTATTTTGGAAGTTTCCGTTCACTGTCTGTCAAAGAGACACAACAGGAAGTTAGGTGAAACCTCTCGATGCCCCGTACACGCGGTCGGATATTCAGATGGAAAAAGTCCAATCGGATTATGTCGTTGGAAAATCCGATCGTGTGTGGGCTCTAGCATACTTTTTCTGTCGGAATTTCTGGCGGAAAAAATTTGAGAGCAGGATCTAAAATGTTCCGATCGTGTGTAGAGAATTCCGACGCACAAAGTGCCACGCATGCTCAGAAGAAATTTGGAGACGAAAGCTATTGGCTACTGGTCTCTACGTAGTCTCGTCGTACGTGTTGTACATCACCTTGTTCGGACAGATCATATTTTCCGACAACTTTGTGCGACCGTGTATATGCAAGACAAGTTTCGGCCAAAATGAAAATAAACGGAGGTATTTTGTGGTCGGAATGTCCGACCGTGTGTACAAGGCATTAGACTATTATCACCAGTACAGGTGTACCCATCAAAAGAAGTCCCCATACTTCCTGTTCAGGGGACAGCTCTAAAAATGTGGATTTCCTCTTATTTTCTTGGCAGTGGCAATGGCCACCAGTACAATTAGAGAGGTGAATCTATCCAAGGGATGGGGCATACAGACAGCAATAAAAATTTGATAGAGGTTTTCTCACCCAGGGTCCTGTGAAACCCTAGGATTCCTCCTAATAGTGCTAGGGGTTCATAGAGAAGTGATGAAATGATCTCCCACCTACAGTGACCTCCATTGCAAGGGGGCATTTTTCTACTGACCACTAATGTTTGGGGACACTGAAGTTTTCACTGTCTGAACTTCTTTTATTATATATTTTATCCACTTGCGGCCCAGCCTATAGTAAATTGAAGGCTGGGTGGACCTCTTGTCGATCCAGATGGACGTCATATGACATCCTCTCGGATCGCGCCTCGTGTGCACCTGCTCGCTGTGGCACAATCTGTCATTGGCTGCACCCACTGGACATAGTCGATGACTGATCACTGTACCAGCCCGCTGCCAGTACCATGTGACTGCTGTAACCAATCACAGCATGTCACATGACAGTTGTAAACAATGGATGGCTTCCTTTCCAGCCATCTATTACAATGTACAATTGTGTTGCTAGCTGTGATTGGTCACAGTGATCACGTGATAAAGACTGGGCCAATCACAACCCATCTGTGCCATGTGATCAGCTGTGACCAATCACAGCTAATCACAACAAAAGAAACTGAATGAATCAATTTCATTCAGTAAAATGTTTGCTTATAGCAATGAAATTCATTGCTATCTGCAAACACAATGTTTAAAAAAAATAAAAAATGCTGATCACTTCCCCAGAGTAGTACAATGTTACTTTGGTAAAATTATATTGCTCTGGTAAAAGTGTGTGTCAGGGCTGGGCTCAGCCATTCCTTCTCTGAGCTGGCCGCTCAGCTGTCGGCTAATTGCCAGCTCCTATCTCTCCACAGTTACTCAGCTGTTGATGATATCTTGCTCGTCAGTCCTCCCTACTTAAGCCGTCCAGTCCAGAGGATCTCTGCCTTCGCCTTGGTTAACATCACAGAAACGATCTCATGCGATCCTGTTCAAAACTTGCTTTGCTGACATCCCTTCTGGCTCCAGATCCTGCTTGCTGTTCCACTACATGGATCTCTGACTTCTGGCTTGGCTTACTATCCATTCCGGTTACTGAACTTTGGCTATATTTTGACTATGTTTGTTCTATTATACTTTTTTTATTAAACAAGTGTGATTTAACTGTACTTCTGTCTCGGCCTGATTTCATGGTTTCTGACAGTGTGTTTAAAAAAGTAAATAAATAAAAATGGAAAAATAATTTTTTTTTTTTTTCATACTGTCGCCAGTTAGTATCCCTGATTACTGCCACACCAATTATATGATGATGCTGTACTGCACTGGTGACTAGGGATGGGCGAATGGTTCGGCCCGAGCATAAATGTACAAGTACATTTGTGCACATGTACACTTGTACAAATGTACAAGTTATTCCAGCAGCAGGACCTGTATTTTTTATTCACAAAACAGCATCTTTAATCAATACAATACAATATATACAATAAACTATTTTCTTTGGTAACACCCACCAGTCTCTATTTCCACTAATCAGTGCAGCCCACCAACCAAATCCAAATAAAGGACTTGTTGATTGTGTTTGGCAACTGGGCCAAAGGCTCTCAGTCTTTCCTGGTGGAAGATAATAAAAGTTAATACAAAAACATCAAGTAAGGTGTAAGTTTGAAAGACCAAGCTTCTCACTTTATTACATTTTGAACAGGAAATAATGTGTATGTGGTTGTATATAGGACCCCCATTTTCTTTACCCAGAAACTATATTTCACAGAACTGAATTTTACAAAATACTTTGGGCCTATTATACTTCAGTCCATCAATTAATTTTTTCTTGTATGATCTATTTATCTATTTTAGCATCTTTTTTAACATTAAAAAATACATAGGAAAAATAGTTATACACAGCGCTATACTGTTCACAATGCCCATTCTGTAATGTTACAGCATTGGAACTGTAAAGGTATTTTTTTTTTCCAGAAAAAAAAACAATCAGCCTGGTGCATTCCTGCTAAGAAAAACTAGCATATGGGAATCCCCAGCATGTGGCTCCTTTGCTATGCTAATACCAACTCATATCCCGTATCTGTCAGGTTTTAATAGGTGTCCCTGCTGAGCCGATGCACTTTCTCTATTTGTACTGTTGACCATTGTCACCAGAATTGAAAGTGAAGGAAAATCTAAAATGTTGAGCTGTTACAAGCAGGAATAGAGGGAAAATCTTCCAATGTAGACAATTTTCTGGTATGTTTCTTACTTTGAAGAGATCTTCCTATTGTTCCTTGAGAAAACGTGAAGGATAATCTCTCCATTGAGACACAGGCAGCAAATACAAATGTAACCTGGACTGTAGCTGATAACTGCTGCTGAACTTCTTCCTTTATTACTGTTGTATTCTCTTTCTGCAGTGTGGACAGGATTAAACTGAATATTCATTAATGCAGAAGTGCTGCAACCATCATTTTAGGAGACCACTTTGTAATGCATGTCTATAGAAGGCCTCCAGTGCAGGGGGTAGCCTTTTTGGCTGAGACTTGATCAATCCAGGAGGAGAGTGATTGGCTGATGCAACAGAACAAGAAGAGGTGTCTGCAGGCTACTGAAAGGTAAATGGAGGAATGTCTTAACCACTTCCCACCCGGCCTATAGCAGAATGTTGGCCGGGTGGTGGGGACGCGCATCGCGGTGATCGGTGGAGCGGTGTGTCAGTCTGACACACCACTACACTGATATCGGTAAAGAGCCTCCGGCGGAGGCTCTTTACCACGTGATCAGCAGTGTCCAATCACGGCTGATCACGATGTCAACAGGAAAAGCCGCTGATCGGCTTTTCCTCACTCACGTCTGACAGACGCGAGTAGAGGAGAGCCGATCAGCGGCTCTCCTGACAGGGGGGGTATGTGCTGATTGTTTATCAGCGCAGCCCTCCCTCAGATGCCCACACTGGACCACCAGGGACTCCACTAGGACCACCAGGGAAGTGGGCAACATGTGGATGGCCAGGTATGTACCCCATGGCCATCCACATGTGCAAATGATGCCCAATCTGTGCCAGTCAGTGCCCACAAATGGGCACTGACTGGCACTATCATGTACCAATAAAAATGATGATGCCCAGCAATGCCACCCATCAGTGTCCAGCAGTGCCACCCATCAGTGTCCAGCAGTGCCACCTATCAGTGCCCATCAGTGCCCACCTATCAGTGCCCATCAGTGCCCATCCATGCCACCTATCTGTGCCACCCATAAGTACCCATCAGTGCCACCCATAAGTGCCCATCAAGGCTGCCTATGGGTGTCCATCAGTGCCGCCTATGAGTTCCCATCAGTGCCACCTATGAGTGCCCATCAGTGCTGCATACCAGTGCCACCTATCAGTGCCCATCAGTGCCACCTATCAGTGCCCATCAGTGCCACCTATCAGTGCCCATCATCAGTGGCCTCAGTGCCACCTCATCAGTACCCCCTCATCTGTGCCCATCAGTGCCGCCTTATCAGTGCCCGTCAGTGCAGCTATATCAGTGCCCATCATTGAAGAAGAAAATGTACTTATTTACTAAAAATTTTAACAGAAACAAAGAAAAACTTTTCGGTCTTTTTTATTAGTGATCAAATACCACCAAAATAAAGCTCTATTTCTGGGAACAAAATGATAAAAATTCTGCTTGGATACAGTGTAGCATGACCGCACAATTGTCATTCAAAATGCAACAGCGCTGAAAGCTGAAAATTGGCCTGGGCGGGAAGGTGTCTAAGTGCCTGGTATTGAAGTGGCTTGCAGGGGTGTTAGAAAAAACTAGGCTGCTGCTGTCTAAATGGAACCCTGCCACTGCTGATCACATTCGGGAGAGTCTGCACATCACACTTCTCCCTGGGAAGGTACTTGGATGTCTGGTGTGATCAGATTGTGCTAGAGAGCACACCCACCACTTATAAGGAAGGGAAAGAGGGAATGTCTCAGGAGGACTGAAAAAGAGACGTCACAACAACTCCATTTCCTGACGATGATTGAAATGAACCAGAGCACGTGTCTAAAGATCCAACTTTGACAGTCAATGTTTTTTTTTCATCACTCACTGGCCAATGTGACAAAACGGGTATAGTACGTTACGACTATCCTTATGTACTGTTGCTAGGTAAAAAGTAAGTGGAAGTAAACCCTGTTACTCCCCTTGTACCTACATGTAAGCCTATAATAAGGCTTACCTGTAGGTACTGTGAATATCTCCTAAACTTGCACAGTTTAGAAAATATGAGAATGCATGCAGCTGATGACATCATCAGCACATGCGCTCTGAAGGTCCGGCTTACAGTGCTGGATCTTCAAAGCCAGTGCAGGAAACAGCAGCTCCCGCATGCATGCACGGGAGTGATGTCATCGTGGCTCTGGGCACTCACAGCGCCGGGGCACGCAAACCCAGAAGAAACACTGGGGGGGAGATGTCAGCCGTCACAGCGGTTAGCGAGTGCCATTGGGAGGGAGGAAGCAGCAGAAAAACTCTGGACAGCCGCACACCGGAAAAAGATAAAATTCTGTGTTGTTTAATAAAAAATCAAAATCACATCCAATGGTCCACAGCAAAGGGTAAATGAGTAATGAGTAAGCTATGAGTAAGCATTGATTCCAGTGTGAAACGCATCAGATTTTGTACCCCTTTTACCCTTTGCTGTGGACCATTGGATGTAATGTGATTTAGATTTTTTATTAAACAACACAGAATTTTATCTTTTTCCGTTGTGCGGCTGTCCAGAGTTTGCCTGCCTGTTGTGTCATTAGCCAGCACCTGGGGCTCCTGATTGGGAGAAAAAGCATTTGCCCTGAAGGGCTATCCAGGAACGGTGGTTCCTTCTATCTGCCATTGGGAGGGCTTTGACCTAAGGTAAGTATTTCATAATGTGCTAGTATTTGATGCGTAATAGTACTTTATGCCGTTTTTCTTACAGGTTTTTTTTTTGTATTCTTACAACTACTTACTGTTATTCAGAATACTACAGGTATACTATACTACCATATCTCTCAGAGTAATATTACTGTCTTATTGATTGTTTGTATGAGTACAGTTGCTAATCATTTCTGCTTTTAGGCTATGCTTGGCCTAATAAATTATTTGAAATACCTCAAGACATGTTAGTAAGTAGGGATGGGCGAATGGTTTGGCCCGCGCATAAGTTCGGGCCGAACTTTGGTTGTTCAGATGTTCTGCAAACTTCGAACAATATGCGGTGTTCGGGGTAAATTCGAAAGCCGCCGGAACACCATTAAAGTCTATGGGACATTAACATGAAAAATCAAAAGTGTTAAATTTAAAGGCTTATATGCAAGTTATTGTCATAAAAAGTGTTTGGGGACCTGGGTCCTGCCCCAGGGGACATGTATCAATGACATTTTTTTCGGGAGCAGTGATTTTTTTAATGCTTAAAGTGAAACAATAAAAATGAAATTTTCCTTTAAATATCGTGCCTGGGGGGTGTCTATAGTATGCCTGTAAAGTGGCGCATTTTTCCCATGTTTAGAACAGTACCACAGCAAAATTACATTTCTAAAGGAAAAATTGTCATTTAAACCTGATCGCAGCTGTAATGAATTGTCGGGTCTCGGCAATATAGATCAAAGTCATTGAAAAAAAGTGCATGGGATCCCCCCACCACTCCATTACCAGACCCTTTGGGTCTGGTATGAATATTAAGGGGAACCCCTTCTTCTGGTCTTCCTTCGGTTTTCTCCTTCTTCTTCCATCCTCTTCTTCCCCCACTGCTTCCTCCATCTTCCTCCGGCTTCTTCTTCCCCGCTTTGTCCTCCGGACGATCCGCCTCAGTGGGAGGCTCCCACCGCGTGACGCTTCTATGCCTCACTCCGCCCGCTTTGACACCACCGGGACTTCCCTATGGCTTTCCCATGGTATCAGAGGGGGCGGGGTCACCGGGTGGCCCCACCCTTAGTTATATAAGAACTGTCACAAGCACAGAAGCGAAGATGGAGAAGATCGGAGGAAGAAGCGGGGGAAGAAGAAGATCGAGGAAGAAGCGGGGGGAGAAATAAGATGGAGGAAGAAGGAGAAAACCGAAGGAAGACCAGAAGAAGATGAAGAAAGAAGCGGGGGAAAGAAGAAGACATTATTAATAAAGGAATCGTCAAAGACCGGCTATTGTCTTTTTTTACCATTTTGACACTTTTTTTTTGTGAAATGGTAGGGGTACTTGTACCCCATTACCAATTCAAACGGGGGGAGGCGGGATCTGGGGATCCCCTTGTTAAAGGGGGCTTCCAGATTCCGATAAGTAAGGGTTGTGGGGATGAGGCACTTGTCCCCATCAACAGGAACCACCCTCCCCATGTTGAGGGCATGTGGCCTGGTACGGTTCAGGAGGGGGGGCGCTCTCTCGTCCCCCCTCTTTTCCTGCGGCCTGCCAGGTTGTGTGCTCAGATAAGGGTCTGGTATGGATTTTGAGGGGGACCCCTACGTAATTTTTTTAAAAATTTGGCGCAGGGTGCCCCTTAATTTCCATATCAGACCCGAAAGGCCTGGTATGTATTTTGGGGGGACCCCCATGCAATTTTTTTTATTTTGGTTTTTGGTTCGGGGTTCCCCTTAATAATCATACCAGACCCAAAGGTCCTGGTAATGGACTGGGGGAATCCCATGCTCTTTTTTTCAATGATTTTTATCTATATTGCCGAGACCCGACAATTCATTACAGATCAGTTTTAAATGACCATTTTTCCCTTAGAAATTTAATTTTGCTGTGGTACTGTTCTAAACACGGGAAAAATGCGCCACTTTACAGGCATACTATAGGATGGGAGGACGCGCAGTGACGTCACCACGTTTGTTTTGAAGAAGGAGGAAGGGCTCCATATCGACGCCGGCCGGCGCTCTCCACTCACTATCTTGGATACTTTTTATGCTTACTTTTTATGACAAAAATTGAGAGTAATATTTTTTATCCTTATTAAAACCATTAAGTTTTATACAGTATTGCGCAATGGTTTGTCCTATATTTCCCACATGGTAATCCCTGGACACACCGCTGAGTGTTAAATCTGTCCACTTATCTACATATGGTATTTTTTACCCCCCTTGGAGTTCTATTTGGAATTGGCAGATTTTTGGAGAAAACGGTCCAAGGTGCAATTTCCATCTGTCGTTTGGAATTCTGGTCCAAGGTTCAGTTCTTAGTGCTGATTTTATCCGTTTATCCGGTAAGGAGCCTACTTACTGGTGGTGGCACTCCCTTTGATTTGGAGCACAGTGGTGGTGGAAATTGCTATGTATATAAAGATGAACCCATTGTCCTGAAGACCATCTGCCTAAAAGCATCTGGAGAACCACTTATCAAATGGCTGTTTAGTTTTATTGCTTGGACACTTCCTTATGAACATTTTTTTGCATATATTTGACTGAAGAATATTGTTTTGCCTATGCCTATGTCAATTTGAATGCAAACCACATATCTCTTGTCAATGGCACCCTAAGCACTAAGTGATTGGATACACATATTACCAATGCAAATTGGTTTTCCTTTTATTTTTCTGCTTGGAGTGGTCGTTCTTACCTAGAGCAGTTTTTTTCATCTCTATACTATAGACACCCCCCAGGTACGATATTTAGAGGAATATTTCATTTTTATTGTTTCACTTTAAGCATTAAAAAAATCACTGCTCCCAAAAAAACTGACGTTTTAAAAAAAAAAATTAGCATTGATACATGTCCCCTGGGGCAGGACCCGGGTCCCCAAACACTTTTTATGACAATAACTTGAATGACCACTTTTGATTATTCATGTTCGTGTCCCATAGACTTTAACGGTGTTCGTGTGTTCTGCCAATTTTTTTGCCTGTTCGGTATGTTCTGGTGCGAACAGAACTGGGGGGTGTTCGGCCCATCCCTATTAGTAAGGGCTGGGTGAGTGAGATGTGTCATCTTCAGGTGTGCAGAGAATTCATTAAACAATTCAATGGCTCCTCTGGGGTAGAGCTACACAAACTTGACAGGGCATTTAACCATTCCCTACTCTATTTAAAAGTAAAAAGAAAAAAGTTTTGGATTTAGATATGATTTTATTTATATATTTTTTAGCAGTAAAACAGACTGCAGAGGTTTGGTAAACTCCAAGATCTCCTGTGGGGTTATTAATGAATATCCTTGAAAAACGTACATACCTAAAGGAAAGTAATTTATTATAACAAGTATCTTACTGCCCTTGCCCTACTTATTTCTTTAAAAGGTGGAAAAGTCTGATCAGAAATGCATCATCTGTCGAACACTGCATGTACCTATGCAGTAACTAAGTGGCATCAAAATAGAATGACTTTCTTCTGGTTTTCACACTTCATGGTTGCACGGGCTATGGAAAATGTTAGGTTTCGGAAACATTATAGAAACAATATCAAGCTGTGCTATCGCCAGGGAGGAATGTGCTATGTGCCCTTTCTAATAATGATATTTTAATGAAAAGTACTATAGTCGAACATCAAATCATCGGATGTCCTTTATCATAAATATGCTGAGTGGAGACTCTTTTCATGGTTTAATATTTGAAGCGGTTATTGAACTGGAATTTGGGTGCTGCGCAAAGACTGTCTGAGTGGTCTGTGTAAATGTCACTGAGAATATTTCTGTAGAAATTATTAAAATGTTGAAATATGTTCTTTTTTTAGCTCAGTGAAGAATATTTCGCCTTGCATTTCCTAATGAAATGAACAGAAACATATTATCTTGAGCTGCCTTTCTTCACTATAGTTCATGTGAATGTAAAAGCATCGCAAAGCAGATGAATACTATTTACTGGCAGTTTGAAGCCACAACTTGTGCAGCTGAAAAAGCAACCTAAAGATAAGTCAACACAACTCAAAAGCACTTATAAGAATTTGATTTCTTTCCAAGTATGATACATCTGTATAGGGGATCTTAACCCCTACGCGTCTGCGTCTCCCGACCCATTAAGCAGTTTCAGATGCCGGGAGGTGGGGCGGGATTTCTGAACATGTGACCACCATAATTGTCTGTCACAGAAGTCACATGATCGGAAAGCTCATGATCATTAGTAGAGAACGGGAACTTTCTGTTATCTGCCAGTAACCACGCCCGGAGTGCGCAGGGCGCATGCTCTCGGCACAACTCTGTTTACCTTTAGGTACACATATAAGCGGCCTCTTGGTTTTAAGGCCCACTCGCTGAGAGGTTGCATATGTACATATGGCCGTCAGGAAGGATTTTTGAGCAGGGGTTCTTAACCTTTATACTATTATAGACCCCCCAATGGATTGTCCTGTATGTTTCCACTTTGCCAGACTGTCTAATGCCACCGGTAGTAAAAGAGCTGGAAGAAGATAGCGGAGGAGCCATAGAGCCGGAAAAGAGGCTGGAGAGCGGAAGAAGAGACCGGAGAGAGCGGAGAAAAAACGGAGAGCGGGAGAAGAGGCCGGAGAGCGTGAAGGAGTCGGAATAGACCCCCGAAGTCGGAAGAAGACCCCCAGAGCTGCCTAGTAAATTACTTTAAAAACCTGTCTAGTGTGTTTATTTTATTGACACTTTCCCCCTGGTGAATGGGTACCCCATACTCTTTCACATAGGGTGGGGGGCGGGGATCTGGGGGCCCCCTTATTAAAGGGGGCTCCCGGATTTCGATAATCCCCCTGCTCGCAGACCCCGCCAACCAACGGCCAGGGTTGTTGGGAAGAGGCCCTTGTCCTCATCAACATGGGGACAAGGTGCTTTGCGGCCCCCCCTTCCCCAAAGCACCCACCACCCATGTTGAGGGCATGCAGCCCGCTACGGTTTAGGAGGGGGGGTGCTCGCTCGTCCCCACACCCTTTCATGACCGGCCAGGCTGCATGCTCGGATAGGGGTCTGGTATGGCGTTGGGGGGTTCCCCTTAAAAGGACCTGGTTTGCCCCTGAAGGCATGCAGGTTTTATTATTAGAGAGGCAACATTGTCGCTTATTTCTCGTGCTCGCTGCTATAGAAAAATGTGACATTTTCTTATTGCAGCCAGCGTGAGATGTACAGCACCCTGTCGGCGAGAACAAGCGCGACGGAATCGCGTTGGAAACACATTCTCGCGGTCAGGTACTGTAGCACCTTGGCGTGTGTGGAGGGAAGAGGTCTGTCATCCATACTAATATGTCGCTCAGTAAGTTTGTTATACGTGAGCAGATGGAGGGAATGCGTTGAGGAGTGGAGCGATATACAGTAGATCTGGGTGTCGTTAGCATAGAGGTGGTATTGGAAGCCATGGGAGGTTATCAACTGGCCCAGGGAAGAGGTATAGAGAGAGAGAATAGGAAGGGCCCAAGGACGGAGCCTTAGGATACCACAACAGAAAGAGGAAGAGGAGGGAGGAGATGGTGTTGTATGTGACACTGAAAGGGCAATGAGCTAGGTAGGAGGAGAACCATGAAAGGGCAGAATCACGGAGGCCAAGGGAGTGGAGTTTGTTGAGGAGGAGTGGGTGGTCAACTGTGTCGAAGGCAGCAGAGAGGTCCAAGAGTATGAGTATGGAGTACTGGCCATTGGTTTTAGCAGTTAGTAGGTCGTTGGTGGGTTTTAGTAGTGCAGTTTCAGTGGAATGTTGTGGGCCGAGGCCGGACTGTAGGGGATTGAGAAGTTTGTTTTGAGTGAGGTAGGAGTTCTTACAGTGGTGGACAAGATGTTCAAGAAGCGTGGAGGCAAACAGGAGCAGGGAGATGGGTCTTAAGTTATTCAAACAGGTGGGGTCCAGTAAGGGTTTTATAAGTATGGGGGTAACCAGTACATGTTTGAGCAGGGAGGGAAAGGTGTCTGAGCAGAGGGAGAGGTTGAAGATGTGGGTTAGAGAGTTTAGGATACAGCAGAAAGGGGGTCACAGTAATTGTTAGGGGACAGGTGGTAAGGTGGGCCTTAGAAAGGAGTTTTTCAATTTTCTTAATGGTAACAGGAATGAAGGAGGAAAGTGTTCAGTGTGGTGTTGGACCTGGTGTGTTTGTTTGGGGAGGAAACTGGGCACTGGATAGCTCATCACAAATTGTGTCAATTGTGTGTTTGAAATTATTGTCAATTTCCTGGGCAGTAAGCAAGTTGGTGGGTGGAGGCAGTGGAGGGTGAAGTAAGGAATTAAAGGTAGAAAAGAGATTGATGAGATTGGGATGAGAGTGGTGTAGTAGGTTTGTTTAGAATTTTGGAGGCAGGAGTTGTATTTGAGAAGGGCAGGTTTGTAGCGGGTGAAGTCTTGCAGGGATTTCGTTTTACACCACACTCGCTCAAGAGCACATCTCTTGAGACTTCTGGTGTTGTCTGTTTGCCAGGGTTGTAGCAGGCGAGGCCTGGTTCTGTGTGTAGAAAGAGGGGCGACTGTGTCCAGGGAGGATGACAGTATGTTGTTGTAGGTGGAAGTGGTTATCATAAAGGCAATCAGTAGCAGAATGAAGAAGGAATGGGTTGAGGTGGCGAAGGTTCATGCTGGTAACTGTTTGCAGGTTGGCGGCATGGGAGGTAGGAGAAGGGGAGAGTTTGAAAAAGATAAGGTTGAGGTTGGAAAGAGGATAAGGGATGCAGGGAGAGCAGAGGTGGGAGAATACGAGTGTTACGTACCTGGACGTAGAGCCTGACTTGTAGGAGGAGACCTCTCATACAGCGCTGGTTCACGTGCCACTGGAGATGGGGACAGTGGTGACGTGAGCACAGTGGGGTAGGAGTGCCTGGTTTGTAGAGGAAGGTGTTGGAACCAACAGGAAGGTCCTCCAGTAATGTCCGTATGCGGATGGCAGGATGTAGGACTGCAGCTGTAGGTGGTTGAAGCAGGATACAACAGAACCAGGCAACAGGTGGATCAAACAAGTGGGAATCAGCAGAGGCAAGGTCAGACAGTCCAGTTGGCAACAGCAGATCAATCAGATGATAGGAGCAGGCAATAGCAGAGTCGGTAGGCAGGCTGGAGTCGGTAACCAAAGACAGATGTAACAAGGTCAGGCAGGCCGGGTCGGGTAGGAGAAGGTAGAGTAGTCCAAACAGAGCCGGGTCGGTAACGGGAGATCACAGGTTCAGGTTTCGGATCAGGTTTTCGGGTGGCTGACAAGCAGGAAGCTTAAAGACAACACAGCACTGGCTGAGTGTCACTGCTGGGCTTTTAAAGCCCGTTTTGGCGCCAATTGCGTTCCCGCGCATGCGCACATGCACGCGCGCGCCGCCGCGCGCGCGCTAACGCGCACGCGCACGCTAACGTGCACGCGCGCGCGCGCCCGCCGCGCACCTATGTGCGCACGGAAGGACCGGAAATGCCTGGAAAGTCCTTGACATTGCCCCCCCACAAGGGGCAGCCTCCGGATGCCCAGGCGGCTTGCCTTCTCAGGGTGGGCAATCAGGTAAGTACGAACTAGCCGTTTTGCATGTAAATTACTGTCTGGTTCCCAGGAATTACTTTCTGGACCGTACCCTTTCCATTTGACCAAAAATTGTACTTGCCCATGTCTTCTTCTACAATTGAGAATAGCCTCCACCTCATATTCCTGGTTACCATCCACCAAAACAGGTTCAGGCGGGTCAGTTCCTCTGTCAGGGAAGGGATTAGGCACAGCAGGTTTTAACAAAGATACGTGAAATACCGGGTGAACTTTAAGAGAATCAGGTAAAGACAGTTCATAGGCCACTTCATTAATTTTCTTCTTAACAGGAAAAGGTCCCATAAATTTAGGTGCAAGTTTTTTAGAAGGGCACATCAATTTGATATTGGATGTAGACAGCCATACCTGATCTCCAGGTTGCAGAACCAGCTCCCCCCTTCTCTTTTGGTCGAAGTTCCTCTTGCTATCTGCCTGGGCCTTGGACATAGCTTCTTGTAGGACCTGATTGTTGCGTTTGAGGAATTCCACTGTCTTCTGGACTGCCGGAACTGGGGATTCTGAAACAAAATCTGGTAAAAAAGTCAAGTGAAAACCATAATTGGAAAAGAAGGGGGATTGGTTAGTGGTTGAGTGACTGGCATTATTGTATGCGAATTCCGCTAGAGGCAGCAGGGAAACCCAATTGTCCTGAGAAAAGGAAGTAAAACATCGGATATATTGCTCGAGGGTTTGGTTGGTTCTCTCTGTCTGCCCATTAGTCTGTGGGTGATAGGCTGAGGAGAGAGAAAGCTCAATCTTCAAGATTTCACAAAGTGCCTTCCAGAAGCGTGAGGTGAATTGTACCCCTCTGTCGGAGACTATATTTGTAGGTACTCCGTGTAGTCTGACGATCTCCTTAATGAATACACGGGCTGTCTCTGTAGCGGATGGGGTTCCCTTCAGGGGCACAAAATGGGCCATCTTAGATAGGCGATCTACCACCACAAAAATGGCTGTGCACCCCTCAGAGCGGGGTAGTTCGACTATAAAGTCCATAGAAATCATTTTCCAAGGTCTGTCTGGTATAGGTAAAGGTTTAAGCAGTCCCCAGGCTCGGTTCCTTGAAGTCTTGTTCCGTGAGCAGATGGAGCAGGAATTGACGTACTTTTCACAAAACTCCCTTAAATTGGGCCACCAGAATGTACGCTGTACAAGTTCACGAGTCTTCCGTACCCCGAAATGTCCTGCTAAGGGATGATCATGAAACAATGTTAGTACCTTAACTCGAATATCTTCAGGGACAAAGATTTGACTTCCCTTCCATAGCAAGCCATCTCGAGATGTCAAGGTGGTTCCTGGAGGTCTTGGAGAGTGGGAAGAGGCTTCCTTGATTAAAGTTAAGAGATCTGTGTGTAAGAGCAAAAAACTGTTTGTGGGTAGAATCGTGTCAGGAGCAGGTGAGTCCTTAGGGTTATCATGCATGCGTGACAATGCGTCTGGTTTGACGTTCTTTGATCCTGGCCGATAAGTGATGTGGAAACAGAAGCGAGTGAAAAACAAGGCCCAACGAGCTTGTCGGGGTCTCAAACGTTTGGCAGATCTTAGATATTCTAAATTTTTATGGTCGGTATATATTAATACCGGGTGAGCCGCACCCTCTAATAGATACCTCCACTCCTCCAAGGCGGTCTTGATGGCAAGAAGCTCCCGATCCCCTACATCGTAATTTCTTTCAGCTGGCGATAACTTTCGGGAGAAGAATCCCACAGGGTGTATTAAATCCTCCTTACCCTGTCTTTGCGAAATGACCGCTCCCACCGCCACTTCGGATGCGTCAACTTCTAACAAAAAAGGTAAAGATGGGTTAGGGTGACTGAGAATTGGAGCTGATGTAAAAAGTCTTTTAAGTCTCTCAAATGCCTCTTGAGCCTCCGTACTCCAATGAAACCTGACATGTTGTTGTGTCAACCGTGTAATAGGGGCTATGATGGCAGAGAATCCCTTGATAAATTTCCTGTAAAAGTTTGCGAAACCAATGAAACGTTGAATACCTTTTTTATCGACGGGTGCAGGCCACTCCAGAACAGCAGATACTTTTTGGGGGTCCATCTTGATACCGGTCGCGGATATTATCAAACCCAAAAACTGGATCTCTTGTTGCTCGAACTCGCACTTCTCTGCTTTTGCGTATAGTCCATGTAGGCGAAGACGGTCCAAGACTCTGCAAACGTGTTCCCGGTGTTGGCTGAGGGATTCAGAAAAAACCAAAATATCATCCAAATAAACAATTACAAAAATATCTAAGAAGTCCTTGAATACATCGTTAATCAGATGTTGAAAAGTGGCAGGTGCATTACATAGACCAAAGGGCATGACCAGATATTCATAATGCCCGAACCTTGTTCGGAATGCCGTCTTCCATTCATGCCCAGCCCGGATGCGGACCAGATTATATGCCCCTCTTAGATCGAGTTTCGTAAAAATAGTAGCAGACCTTAATTTTTGGAATAATTCGGGTATTAAGGGCAACGGGTAACGGTTCTTAACCGTAATTTTATTCAACTCCCGGTAATCTACACACGGGCGGAGAGTCTGATCCTTCTTAGTCACAAAAAATATTCCAGCACCAGCTGGAGATGTAGATGGGCGGATGAATCCTTTTTCCAGGTTTTCGTTGATGTAAATTTTTAGTGCTTCCTGTTCTTTTTCTGACAGAGGGAAAATGCGCCCAAAGGGAATTTCGGCCCCAGGTAAGAGTTCAATTGGGCAGTCATATGCCCGATGGGGTGGAAGAGAGTCTGCTCCCTTTTTACTGAAAACATCGAGGAACCCATGATACGGTTCGGGTACTGATTGGCGTAGATTCTGATCAATGTCCATGCAAAATAGGGTGACAGAGGATTGAGTAGACTCCTTTTGACAATGTTCTTGGCAGTAGGGGGACGAGAACCTGATTTCTCTGGTAGTCCAATTGATGGAGGGATTATGGGCCTGAAGCCAGGGAATGCCCAGGATGATTGGGAACAACGGGGAAGAGATCACATCAAGGATCAGAAGCTCCTTATGCTGGAAGGAGGTGATGGCAGGTACGGGAAAAGTCTCTTGGGTCACCTGTCCAGAGCTGATGCGGGAGCCGTCGGCCAAGAAGACTGAAAGTCGGTGGGTCTTATTCCGTAAGGGAATGTTGTGTTGGTTGGCGAAGGCAGAATCAATGAAGCAACTGCATGCTCCGGAATCAATAATTGCTTTAACTGGAATTGTCCTTCCTTGGAGCTGCAATGAGAGAGGGAGAGCAATGTGGGTTGTGTTAGCAGAAAGTGCTGAGAGACTGGCAGGAACAGAGGAAAAGCACTTACGCATCTTGACCGGACAGTTGCGCACGTAGTGTCCTGTTGTTCCACAGTACAGGCAGAGGTTAAGTTGATGGCGACGTGTGCGCTCTTCCGGGGTTAAGGTGGGTCGAATCAGTCCCAGCTGCATTGGCTCGGAGGCGTCCGGTGCAGGGCGGATCGGCTGGAAGTTGGGTGGCGGTAAGTAGCGGGCAGCCGGAATTGGAGCTTTAGCAGTCACCCAAGTAGGGCGATTATGTTGGTAGGCCCGTTCAGTGCGACGTTCCCGAAGGCGGCGATCAATCTGGATGGTTAGGGTGATTAAGGCCTCAAGAGTATCAGGTATGCCCACCCGGGCCAATTCATCTTTCAGTCCTTCTGATAGGCCCATGCGGAACTGATGCCGTAGAGCTGCATCATTCCATTGAGTGTCCGCACTCCAGCGTCTAAAATCCGAAATGTACTCCTCGGCCGCCCGGCGACCCTGCTGAAGTGTAGTTAAGGATGCCTCTGCTGTGGCGACCCGTTCAGGGTCTTCATAAAGCTGGGACATAGCTTCAAAGAAGGCCGTTAGTGATTGAATCAAAACAGAGTCCTCTTCGAGAAGTCGGTGTGCCCAGATCTGTGGTTCTCCTAACAGTAGGGAGACCACAAACCCCACTTTAGTGGCTTCAAGTGAAAAAGTCCGGGGTTGCAGGGCGAAGTAAAGTCGACAAGCACTGCGGAAGGCCCGGAATTTAGTTCGGTCCCCTGAAAACTTCTCAGGTATGGGGACCCTTGGCTCAGGTGGAAGCATAACGACAGAAGGAGGGGAAGCAGCCTGAGCAGGGGCGGAAACGGACCCAGGAACCACGTGTATGGGGTTGATGATGTTCTGGACTTGCCCCTCCAATCTGGTGTAACCGTCTTGTAAGGATTTTACGGCTTGAGTGAGGGCTGACAGGTGTGAACAGATATCTGTCATGGGAGGGGTCTCTCCTGCAGGCTCAGTCATGGCTGTGTTGTACTGTTACGTACCTGGACGTAGAGCCTGACTTGTAGGAGGAGACCTCTCATACAGCGCTGGTTCACGTGCCACTGGAGATGGGGACAGTGGTGACGTGAGCACAGTGGGGTAGGAGTGCCTGGTTTGTAGAGGAAGGTGTTGGAACCAACAGGAAGGTCCTCCAGTAATGTCCGTATGCGGATGGCAGGATGTAGGACTGCAGCTGTAGGTGGTTGAAGCAGGATACAACAGAACCAGGCAACAGGTGGATCAAACAAGTGGGAATCAGCAGAGGCAAGGTCAGACAGTCCAGTTGGCAACAGCAGATCAATCAGATGATAGGAGCAGGCAATAGCAGAGTCGGTAGGCAGGCTGGAGTCGGTAACAAAAGACAGATGTAACAAGGTCAGGCAGGCCGGGTCGGGTAGGAGAAGGTAGAGTAGTCCAAACAGAGCCGGGTCGGTAACGGGAGATCACAGGTTCAGGTTTCGGATCAGGTTTTCGGGTGGCTGACAAGCAGGAAGCTTAAAGACAACACAGCACTGGCTGAGTGTCACTGCTGGGCTTTTAAAGCCCGTTTTGGCGCCAATTGCGTTCCCGCGCATGCGCACATGCACGCGCGCGCCGCCGCGCGCGCTAACGCGCACGCGCACGCTAACGTGCACGCGCGCGCGCCCGCCGCGCACCTATGTGCGCACGGAAGGACCGGAAATGCCTGGAAAGTCCTTGACAACGAGGTTTAGAGTGTTGCCATTGGAGTGAGTAGTGGTTTGTGTCCATTGCGTTAGGTTAAAAGAGAAGGTTAAGTTGAGTAGTTGAGAAGTGGCTGAGGTGTTAACATTGATTGGAATATTAAAGGGGTTGTAAACCTTCGTGTTTTTTCACCTTATTGCGGCTATGGATGCCAAATGCTGGACTCAGGAGCATGCCCACAAGGTTACCCCCTTGGGGGAGCGCTTCCCAGAGGGGGTTATCTGATCCGGGGAGGAGCCGCGGAGGGACCCTAGAAGAGCAGGATCAGGGCCACGCTGCACAGGAGGTAAGTATGATATGTTTGTTATTTTAAAATAAAAAAAACAAACCTTTACAATCACTTTAAAGTCACCGAGGATGATGGCAGGTAGTTCAGAGGAGAGAAAGTAGGGTAGCCATGTTGAGAAGTCATCGAGAAAATGTGACACTGGGTCGGGAGGCCGGTAAATTACTGCAATCTAGGTATGAGCCGAACACCCCCTGGTTCGGTTCGCACCAGAACATGCGAAAAGACAAAAGAAAATTGTGTAAACATGCGAACACCATTAAAGTCTATGGGACACAAATGATAAAAATTCAAAAGTGCTAATTTTAAAGGCTTATATGCAAGTTATTTCTATAAAAAGTTTATGGGGACCTGTGTTCTGCCCCAGGGGACATGTATCAATGCAAAAAAAAGTTTTACAACTGGCAGTTTTTTCAGGAGCATTGATTTAATAATGTTTAAAGTGAAACAATAAAAATGAAATATTCATTTTAATATCATGCCTGGGGGGTCTCCTTAGTCTGCCTGTAAAGTAGCCCATTTTTACCATGTTCGTAACAGTCCCGCAGCAAAATGACATTTCTAAAGGAAAAAATTTAATTTAAAATTGCTTGTGGCTGTAATGTATTGCCAGATCCAGGCAATATACATAACAAATCATTGAAAAAAAATGGCGTGGGAGTCCCCCCCCCCCAAATCCATACCAGGCCCTTCAGGTCTAGTAGGGATTTTAAGGGGAACCTGCCAAAATAAAAAAAATAGCGTGGGGGTCCCCCCAAAATCCATACCAGACCCTTATCCGAGCACGCAACCTGGCAGGCCACAGGAAAAGGGGGGGACAAGAGAGCGCCCCCCCCCCTCCTTAACCATACCAGGCCACATGCCCTCAAAAAAAAGACCTGGAAGCCCCTCCATGGTTAACAGAGGACAGAATTAAAATTAGACTTGGGAAACTTAACATTAATAAATCACCGGGACCAAATGGCTTGCACCCGAGGGTACTTAGGGAACTTGGTCAAGTAATTGCCAGACCATTGTTCCTAATTATTACTGACAGTCTACTGACTGGAATGGTACCAGCTGATTAGAGGAAAGCCAATGTAGCACCAATATTTAAAAAGGGCCCAAAATACATCCCTGGGAATTACAGACCAGTTAGCCTAACATCAATAGTATGTAAACTCTTGGAAGGGATGATAAGGGACTATATACAAAATTTTAGTAATAAGAACGGTATCATTAGCAGTAATCAGCATGGATTCATGAAGAATCGTTCTTGCCAAACCAATCTACTAACCTTCTATGAGGAGGTGAGTTGCCAGCTAGATAAAGGAAGGCCTGTAGACGTGGTGTATCTGGATTTTGCAAAAGCATTTGACACAGTTCCCCATAAACGTTTACTGTACAAAATAAGGTCCATTGGCATGGACCATAGGGTGAGTACATGGATTGAAAACTGGCTACAAGGACGAGTTCAGAAGGTGGTGATAAATGGTAAGTACTCGGAATGGTTAGGGATGGGTAGTGGAGTCCCCCAGGGTTCTGTGCTGGGACCAATCCTATTTAATTTGTTCATAAATGTCCTGGAGGATGGGGTAAACAGTTCAATCTCTGTATTTGCGGATGATACTAAGCTAAGCAGGGCGAAACCTTGCAAAAAGATCTGAACAAATCAATAGGGTGGGCAGCTACATGGCAAATGAGGTTCAATGTAGAAAAAATTTAAATAATGCATTTGGGTGGCAAAAATATGAATGCAATCTATACACTGGGGGAAGAACCTCTGGGGGAATCTAGGATGGAAAAGGACCTTGGGGTCCTAGTAGATGATAGGCTCCGTTATGGCATGCAATGCCAAGCTTCTGCTAACAAAGCAAACAGAATATTGGCATCCATTAAAAAGGGCATCAACTCCAGAGATAAAATGATAATTCTCCCGCTCTACGAGACTCTGGTCCGGCCGCACCTGGAGTATGCTGTCCAGTTCTGGGCACCAGTCCTCAGGAAGGATGTACTGGAAATGGAGCGAGTACAAAGAAGGGCAACAAAGCTAATAAAGTGTCTGGAGGATATTAGTTATGAGGAAAGGTTGCGAGCAATGAACTTATTCTCTCTGGAGAAGAGACGCTTGAGAGGGGATATGATTTTAATATACAGATACCATACTGATGACCCCGCAATAGGGATAAAACTTTTTCACAAAAGGGAGTTTAACAAGACTCGTGGCCACTCATTAAAATTAGAAGAAATTAGGTTTACCCTAAACTACGTAGAGGGTTCTTTACTGTAAGAGTGGCAAGGATGTGGAATTCCCTTCCACAGGCAGTGGTCTCAGCAGGGGGCATTGATAGTTTCAAGAAACTATTAGATCAGCACCTAAACGACCGCAACATACAGGGATATACAATGTAATACTGACAAATAATAACACACATAGGTTGGACTTGATGGACTTGTGTCTTTTTTCAACCTCACCTACTATGTAACTATGTAACATGGGGTGGGTGCTTTGGGGTCCCCCCCCCCCAACACACCTTTTTTTTTTTAATTTTGGCGCTGGGTTCCCCTTAAAATCCCTACTAGACCTGAAGGGCCTGGTATGGATTTCGGGGGAGACTCCCACGCCATTTTTTTTCAATGATTTGTTATGTATATTGCCTGGATCCGGCAAAACATTATAGCCACAAGCAATTTTAAGCTTCAAAAATATTATATGTATGTCCCCATTATCTAATTCCTGGCTTCTCTACCTAGTGAGTCACTTACCATAGACAAGCCTGCAGCCAAAACAAAATCAAATGTTTTGGCTGAAGTTGGGCTTTAAAGAAGAATGGATAGATTGTCTGAATAACCAATAGGAAAATTTTAGTCTTGGTGCATGTTCCTTAGTTGTGCATGATCGTGCATTCATAGTCCACTGACACTGATTGCAGAAACAATACTTTGCAGGCTCCTGTGGATAAAAATTTAATAAATGCACACACTTTCTGCAAAAATATATGCATTTATTTTTTCCCTAAAGGTGAACATAGCCTTAGAATAAGTTTACCTTTAGGAGCATGTTACACCCATATTTAGGGTGTAACATGCTCCTATGCATCCGCCCCCCACTGACGAGCTCTCCTTTCTGTAACAGCTGGTGGGGGTTCCTCTCCCCGCACACACTGTCACATTTTGAAAACAGCCACATCATTCATTCACAGGAATGAATAAACTACACATCTCATCTGCCACAATGACAGATGGACTTGTAATATCAATGAACTGCGAGCACGCTGATCAGCATGCTTATAGTTCATTCAAACCACACAGAGGTATGGGCAGAGAGCTCTAAACAGTGTGTGCAGGAGCCTGACATTGCACCAGCAAACAAATATTCACGCTGCTGGCTTTGCAGGCTTCAGTGAAAAAATAATAAATTCACATTATTTATCCTGCAAAAATATGTGATTTTGTTGTTTTTTTTTTTACAAAGGATAACTTAGCCTTTGACAGCAAAGCAAGAGCCTGGAAAAACATGAAAAGAAGCCTAATGCCCTGTGTACACGACCGTTTTTGTCCCCGGAATAAACTCTGAAGGTTTTTCCGACGGAATTCCGCTCAAGCTGTCTTGCATACACACGGTCACACCAAATTCTGACCATCAAGAACGCAGTGACGTACAACACGTATGACGGGACAACACGTACGACGTCTCGTACTTGCTTCAGACCATGCGTAATTTTTGGAACGTTGGAACAGCATACAGACGAGCGTTTTTTCCGATAGAAATTGATTCAGTCGGAAAAATATAGAACATGTTCTCTAAGTCCGTCTGAATTTTCAATGGAAAAAGTCTGATGGGGCATACACACGGTCGGAATATACGATGAAAAGCTCCCATCGGACTTTTTCTATTGGAATGTCCGACCGTGTGTACACGGCATAAAGCTTCATATTCTGACTCAAAACTAGACTGCAGAATATCACAGTGTACAACATCACTATGCTGTACATATTTAAAGGTTTAGGTGTAGAGCCCAATAATCTCTATTGCCAATATTATCTTTAGGTATTAAAAACCCTTTTCTGCCTATAGATACATGTTGCAAAAATGACATGGGCAGGCTCTATTTCCTGCGTTTTGTTGCTTACTGATTCCTACTGGTGCTGAATAATGTTTTGCTTATGATCCTTACAGAAAGCATTTATCTTATTGACAACAATAGATTCTCCATGTATTCACTATGCTCCTGATATCCAGGGACCATAGGATATGTCACACGAGGAACCTTAGGAAAGCAGCACATTATTCACTATATAAGGAACCCTTTAAGCTCAAGTAAGAATTTTGTAGTACTAGCATATCCCCCAATAATTCATTAAAAAAGTGCACTTTATTGATGTCTATTTTTTTTTTTTTTTACAAAACAAAAGGGAATTAACCTGTAAAAAAAAAAAGATAGATTTTCCTTTTAACTATTTTTTACATTTGCAATGAGAACCATAATCCTGATTCAAAGGTGTGTGGGTTAAACATCTATTTTTGTAGTAAAGTACACTCCTTCCTGCATGTACAGAGTTCTGACTAATTCAGGTTTTGTATTTCTACGTAAGTTACTAGTGGTAATTATTAATGTTCTTTATTTTCAGCTGCCAATAAATGTGGACATTAAGGCCCCATGCACACGAGACGCAGATGCAAACTCTGAAGAAACCTGCGTTTAAAAACGCGCGTTTTGCTGTGTTTTCATGTCGCGTTTAGACGCGTTTAGACGCGTTTAGACGCGTTTGCATCTATAAGCATTTGTAAAGATAACATCATATAGACCCTCCCCAAGCTCAGAAAGCATGTATTATTAACTATTTCTGCCATTTTGTGAGCAGCAGCAGCAGAGAGAGCAGTTGTACACTTGCATTTGCCTCTCTTTCTGTGTTTTTTTTTGGAAATGGATCCCATATTAAATATATGTCAGGAAATGCTCCTGATGTCGCTCTTGATGAAGCAGCAACGTCGTCGCAAATTTGCATGAGAGGTCCAGAATCAGAGCTTGGCGATATTGGACCCATCCGTTGATGGCACAGCGAATGTCCGTTGGATATTTCACAAACATGTATGCATTTCACAAACATGTATGCATTAGTGAGTATATATGCTCTATGAACTATCTAAACTAATTACGACATTTTAAACAATTTTTTCTAGTATTTTTTATGGTTTACCATCATATTTCTGAGTTTTCTGGTCAAAAAAATTGGGTTCCTTTAAAAAGGCTTATAAACGCAAACGCGGCTAAACGCAGGTGCCCGCGTTTAGCCGCGTTTAGCTGCGTTTTGCGTCTGAAACGTGGAAAAGCAAAGTGTCTGAACGCATTTTTTTGCTTCTTGAAAAACGAGGTTAAACGCAACTGCATAAAAACGGGAAAAAACTAGACTGTGTACATGGACACATAGGATAACATTGCATGCGTTCAGGTGCAGTTGAAAAAAGTGTCCAACTGCCTCTGAACGCGCGTTTAACTGCGTCTCGTGTGCATGGGGCCTTAGGCTTCATGCACACGAGACGCTGTTAAACGCGCGTTCAGAGGCAGTTGGACACTTTTTTCAACTGCACCTGAACGCATGCAATGTTATCCTATGTGTCCATGTACACAGTCTAGTTTTTTCCCGTTTTTATGCAGTTGCGTTTAACCTCGTTTTTCCAGAAGCAAAAAAATGCGTTCAGACACTTTGCTTTTCCGCGTTTCAGACGCAAAACGCAGCTAAACGCGGCTAAACGCGTCTAAACGCAGGCACCTGCGTTTAGCCGCGTTTGCGTTTATAAGCCTTTTTAAAGGAACCCAATTTTTTGGACCAGAAAACTCAGAAATATGATGGTAAACCATAAAAAATACTAGAAAAATTGGTTTAAAATGTCGTAATTAGTTTAGAGTTCATAGAGCATATATACTCACTAATGCATACATGTTTGTGAAATGCATACATGTTTGTGAAATATCCAACGGTCATTCGCTGTGCCATCAACGGATGGGTCCAATATCGACAAGCTCTGATTCTGGACCTCTCATGCAAATTTGCGACGACATTGCTGCCGCATCAAGAGCAACATCAGGAGCATTTCCTGACATATATTCAATATGGGATCCATTTAAAAAAAAAAACACAGAAAGAGGCAAATGCAAGTGTACAACTGCTCTCTCTGCTGCTGCTGCTCACTCTGATCAAAATGGCAGAAATAGTTAATAATACATGCTTTCTGAGCTTGGGGAGGGTCTATATGATGTTATCTTTACAAATGCTTATAGACGCAAACGCGTCTAAACGCGTCTAAATGCGGCATGAAAACACAGCAAAACGCGCGTTTTTAAACGCAGGTTTCTGCTTTTTAAAACACGCGTTCAGCAGAGTTTGCATCTGCGTCTCGTGTGCATGGGGCCTAAGTTGCACATTTAACAATCCTGCTGCAACTGCCATAATCCAGTATTATTTCGAGACTCAAAATGTGAACATTGCATTATCTGCTCCCCTGGCCAAGCAGAACAATCCACTGTTGTGGTCACACAGAATTTTCCTTTCAAATCAATTTCACTGGTCCAGTTTCAGATTTGCCCCAATTCAAGTATTAACAATCCTTGCATACACCAGCTGTCTACTGCTTTAGAGTTGAGCTGAATCAATAAAGGCCCCTTGGATGGTTATCCATGGATATAGAAGTACACTGTCAGGTCTATGGATGAAATCTAAACTATATTTTTATAGGATCAGCATATCCATGTCAATACAGGGATAATTCCCATACTGCATACTAATGACAAATAAATCAAGGTTAGCTAGCATGGCTGTCCAACTGTAGTCTGCTATGACTACAGGAACATTCCCTGATACTTTTATGAAGACTTATAAATGAATTTACAAACTGAGGAAGAGGGGTTCTGTCCCTCTTACCTGTTGCATATAATATTTGGAAAAAGTTGAAGCATGGAAGTCTCCTGTAAATATATCTGCAGCCATATGTTTATTCCAAGAACCAGTTAGGGTCTATGATGGGGACCTACTGTAGTCCTTTAAATGGGACCTCCATGTCATCCTAAAGATAGGAGAACATTTAAAGCCCAATCGCAATTTTTTTTTGTTTTTGTTTTTTTGGATTCATTCCTATTTCCTATACATAGTACTATTTTTTTTGTCCCTTTTTGTACCTCAAATTCTTTTTCCAAGTGCCACTCATATGACCTCCCGCCAGTTCTTGACTTCTATTTTTCCAGTGTCAACCTTCGAACCAAAATTACAAATGTTCTTGCTAGGGTCTGTTTGTTGCCATCGAGGTGATTCTGTGAGCCCTGGACTTTATTATTCATCTGTATCAGGTCACATCTCCTCTTGGTTTTTTGAGGAGGTGGTGGGGCTAATCTCACTTGCATCTCATCTGATCCAATCTCCAGGGCCTCTTTTGTATACTTGCATCCTCTCTTCCTTTGTACCAATGCATCATTGGGTTGTGTAATACACTGCTTACCTCCTGATAAAGACAGTCTTTATGAGTTGAAACGCATTGAGGTTTTTCAAGTTTCCACTGTAAAGATCTTCACGATAGAACATATATCTGATGCAGATAACCATTGATGTATTTGATTGCAATCTCTTATATGTATGGTAACATTTTTAAACTTTGTGAATAAAGCAATTTTTTACAATCGTTTTATTGTTATTCGTTACCTAAAAAGTCCCATTCCACATTTTTAAATTGCATCCTGTTGGTCCATTGGTCTTTAAGTTAAAACATTTCTGAACAACCCAGCAAAAAAAAAAAAAGCATATATAGATTTTAAGGTTGGACTCGAGGTTAGTTCAGTGTTTATCATGTATGGTTGTCCCAGTACTCTTTAAAATACCACAAATAGGCCAGGCCAAGGACTGTTCATAGGAACCAATGTAAGTTACTAGGTACATAGATGAGGACTAGGCAGTCTGTCTACTATGTCCCCTGGCACATGTACAGGAGATAATAAACATTGCTCCACCAGGTAAGCTGGACAATCTAAAGACCTTTCCTTCACGATAGATACAGTACTTATATTTCCTATTTTACTGCAGATACCAAATGACGCTAAACACAATAGAGCGGCAGCCCCCCCAATCTCCTTCAATGTGTCTGAGGTTGAGTTGCGTCAGAAGTTCAATGCTATACAACCTGCACAACTCATAAAACAGCAAACAGCTACCGCAAGCTAAGGCTTTTGTAGGGGTGAATACCCATTAACTCCACCACTGCTGATTGGTGGCTTTGGGTAGTATTAAAGCAATGTATTGGGTAAGAGGGATTCCTACCACTCTCATAATAAATCCTGAGGTTTAAACAAAATTGAGTGAATCAGTGGCATGGGTTACTGACATGGCTCATGCTGTGGATAGATCTCTGGGGGAATCTGCCTCAAATGAATTAGTTTTTCTAATCCCTTTTAATGATGATGCTTTTTAGTTGATATTAATTCTTTATAATAAATGCATTTAAAGTATAAGTAAACCCAAGAACAAAATCTAATATACCATATTTATCGGCGTATAACACGCACTTTTTCCCCCTTAAAATCGGGGGAAAGTCGGGGGTGCGTGTTATACGCCGATACCCCCCAAAAAAATGACAAAAAAGGCAAGCGCCGCTGAAAAATAGCGAGCGCTGCCGAAAAAACCCGAAGCGCGGCCGAAAAAGAACAAAGCACCCCCGGAAAAAGCCGAGCAGACTCTGCTCTGCTCGTAGTCCCGCCTTCGGAAACAGCAGGGAGGCGGGACCGCAAGCTTAGCCGTCCGAGTCGGCTCGGCTTTTTCCGGGGGCGCTTCATTCTTTTTCGGCCGTGCTTCGGGTTTTTTTCGGCGGCGCACGCGACAGCGTCTCGGCGGCGGGAAATTTAAACCAGGAAAAGAATGAAAATGACGCTGGCAAGCTACAATGGCACTGGGCAAGGCTGCAATGATGCTGGGCAAGCTACAATGACGCTGGGCAAGGCTGCAATGACGCTGGGCAAGGCTGCAATGATGCTGGGCAAGGCTGCAATGGCGCTGGGCAAGGCTGCAATGACGCTAGGCAAGGCTGCAAATGACGCTGGGCAAGGCTGCAAATGACGCTGGGCAAGGCTGCAATGACGCTGGGCAAGCTACAGTGACGCTGGGCAAGCTGCAATGACGCTGGGCAAGCTGCAATGACGCTGGGCAAGCTGCAAATGACGCTTAAATGTAAGTTGTTTTTTTTTCCCTAAACTTCCCTCCTAAAACTTTTTTTCCTTAAAATGCCCTCCTAAACTTGGGGTGCGTGTTATACGCCAGTGCGTGTTATACGCCGATAAATACGGTATTGCGATTTAATATTTCTTAGATGTGATGGCTGCATAATTTTTTTCAGGATTTTTTTCTCTTTATTTTTACCCGGTGGTCCTGAAAGTTATACATGCTTTCTGTCCTAGAGTAACTACACTCACTTATCATACTGAATCTATGAAAAAGTGCCATTGTCAGGACAAAACTGCATTAACCACCCCTCTTCTTTTCACCTTAACATAGCAGGGAAGGGATTTTGTGGCCCTCAGAAATAGCTGGGAACAATGTAACTAATTAAAGTGCAGCACAGGGAGTGTGTTTTGCATGTGACAATGCAAAACTATTTATTTTTTCTTTTAAATACTATCCAGTAGAATAGTGATCTTTTAAAGCATGCATTTAAAATGCATGAATCATTTAACCCTTTTGCTGACAGTCCCTCTGGTGGCCAGATCATTGTATATCTTATTTTGCATTTCTATGTTTCAATACTTTTTACCTACAGTTTGGAAAAATTGTAAAGCCTATACATTTTCTGAAAGCACAAGGACCACGGAATTAAAACGATGCTGCTGCTGATTTTCTACACCTCACAATCGTTACGTAAATGTTTATCAAAATATCATTTCTTATAAAATACACTAAAATCATTATTAGCTTACAAAATACAAAATTCATGCTAAATCAAAACGATAAAACTATACTGAGTTAGACAATGACAAACTTTTAGATTTTGAATTGTGCCTTTTTGTGAAATAGCAGTGCACCAACACACATTACTTACATTCTACAATGTGTGTAGTGTACATGTGTACATTGTGTGTATGTTTGTGTGGGGGTGTTTGGGGGGGTGGTCAGGGGTCTGAACGGACCACCCCTGAGTAGTGTGCTCATTCAGGAAAGTGAGGGGATTCTGAATGGATCCAATCCTCCCCACTGTGTGGCTGCAACCTGCTGTCTGTGCAGGGACAGGAGTGGGAAACAAATGGGGATCAGAGGGATCACAGGAGACAGCAGGGTGCAGAGGTTTCACAGGAAACAAAGACACACAGGGACACAGCTGTCAGGATCACTGACAGGCAGGATACACCATAGAAAGGCAGGGCAGTGGAGGCGGGGGGCAGCAGTCATCTTAGTGAAAGACTGCGATCAGCAGTTTGTCAGCTGCCTGACCACAACTATTCATTAATCAGCTGAGTCAATTGACCCCATTTGCTATATGTTCATGGTTACTGACCTACTATGAGCTTATCCCACAAGGGTATGCAGCTGGCATAAGGGATATTGGCAAGCTTCAAGCAATTCTGTTCCTCCAAAACTGACAGGGGCAGCAAAAGGTTAAATAAACTACTTAAAGCAGTACATAAAGTTGCCAATGCGGCATGATGTACTCCTTTAAAAGTGACATTTTATATTTTTAAAGAGTGGCTGGGTATCTGTATTTTAGCAATGGCAGCAATGCTACTGCAAAGTGACAGATCCCCACATTCCTTGGTTTGTCAACAAACCAGGGGAACTATTATTTAGCAGGGGTATCACTACAGCTTCTAAATGACATATCCCCACCATCCTGGGTGATGTTATTGACCACATGTGGTCAATTCAATTATCTAATAATGTAGATTAATGTCAATCATGAAAAGCAACGATCAATAATACAGATCCACCATAACATAACACCATAACATCAATGCTGCACTCATCACAAATGACAGCTCCCAAGCACTGCTGAAAAGTAAACACAGTGGCAGGGAACCTGGCAGGGAACCTGGGTGATGTCATAGTACACATGTGATCCAGGATCCCTGCCAACTGATTTACAATTTCAAACAGAATTTAATAGGATCTGTCATTTAGAGGCATAGTACGCCTCCTCATGATGTCCTGGATGTGAGGAAACGCGTAGGGGTGGGAACTTTCAGCCACATCACTTCCGCTCTTTGAAATGTACACCGGCTTCCATGAGGATCGGAGCAGTGGCATTCTGCAAACACTTTGGCAGATCGTTCTCAGTGTCGGGCGAAGGAACTATACTTGTGAGTGTAAACTTTTATTCATTGTTTGCAATTTTAATAAATGGTTTTATGTTATGTATGCGGTTCTCTGGCTTCCTTCGGTGCATGGGATGAACTAGTTAAGTATCAGTCCAAGGCTGATGGGATAACATGCACAGGGAAACTGTGACATAGAGCTGTATTGACCTTCCTAGGCATAGGAACAGGGGGTCAACAACCTTTGGTGAGTTTGGTCAAAGCACAAGTCACTACATTACAAGAATTGCAGCACAAGAGGATTGCACTTCTTTTGCACTACTGCACTTTGATTTAACAGTGAAGATTGCACTTTATGGGCATTTTGCACTTTAGTAAGTTATATGCATTAATTTGGGTTTGCATGGTTGATATTTATGAAATTGTTTTATATCATAAAAATAGGGTAAGCGCACATTTCTTAACTTAACTATTATTGATTTATTGTGACAACAAAAGCACTATTAAAGCAGCAGCTACCCCATTGTTTTTCATTTTTTGGTTGCGCGGGCATTTCATATATATTTAGAGGAGTCATAGGTGTGCACAGCCTATTGCATTAGGGTGTGCACCCCAAATGTATTAAAACATGGCGATGTTAGTGTAGCAGTGCATGGTGTCAGTAGGGCAGTGGACAGTGTCAGTAGAGCAGTGGACTTGTCAGTAGGGCAGTGGATGGTGTCAGTAGTTTTTTATTTTTACTTCTTTTATTTATTTATTAGTTTTTACAATTTTTTTAGGAGCCCTGTTGGGGTGCTCAGCAGAGGGAATCTGCACTGCATAGGGTGATTAGGGTGTGCCCAGGCACACCTGGCACAGCCCCTGTGCACGCCTATGAGAGGCGTAGTGATACTTCCACTAAATTATAGACTTCTGGCTACATCAGGCTACAGGTTGGGGTGGGTGATGTCATGTTCAACGTGAACCCAAAGTTCATCCCAACACCTATCAAACAGATATATAAAATTGTATATTTAACAGACCAAATGGGACCAAATAACTAAAATGTATTGTTAGGGTTTATATACACTTTAAAGCATTTGTAAACAATAATTTTGTGTTTTTTAATTATTAAACATGCTATACTTACCTCAGTGGCGGCTGGTGGTAATTTTTTTTTGGGGGGGGGGGGGCAGCAAACAGTGCATCCTCCAAGCCCTCCTATGTCGGGTTGGTCAGTCGGTCGGTGCACTTACCTCAACCACGGGTGGTTTCCCCAGCTCTCCTCTGTGGCCTCACGACTGGGCATCTCCTTCCCCTGCTCGGCAGCTTCCGTCTCCTCTCTCCTCCTCGGCCGCCAATCAGAATGCTTCTCCTTTCAGCTATTCGGGAAACGCGTCTCAAACCCGCACTTCCTGATTGTCGGAGAGGCGATCCATTCGCTATTCTAACACACCTTGGTGGGCTCAGAGCGCAAGGCTCTTTCGTCCAGAGCCCACCCTAATTTGAAGCCTATTAGAGCCTCTGGCTCTAATCAGTTGCTTAATAAAAACACGTTGCTGTAATTTATGCGCCCGCATTCCTGAAAAGGGGCCAGATGCATGAATAGGGGGTGGGGGCTGTGATGGAAAGGGGAGGCAGCGCCCATGCACCCTTAATGGAGGGGCTGCCCCTGACTTACCTGCTCTGTGCAATTGCAAGGAACCTCCTTTTCTAGGGTTCCCCGCTGGCGCTCTTGGCTCGTCCTCTTCTCTATGCGCCCCATAGAAAGCTGCCTCCTATAATGTTGCATCTGCATTCATAGTCCATAAACACACACAGTGCAGCTCAGACCCATCCCCCCACAGGATTTGATTGACAGCAGTGGGAGCCAATGGCTCCATGTCCTGTGAGGAGAGAGAGAGAGAAGAAAGAGCCACTTCAGATGGGCAGAGCACTGGTTCAAAATAGGACTCAGGTAAGTATAAGGGGTGTGAGGAGGCAATACAACTGCTGGGATATTTTTTACCTTAAAGAGTAACTTCACTTTTGTTGAAAAAAAAATATTCCTCTCTGGGTGATCGATGTACCTTACAAAGATTTTAACAAACTGTTGCAGAGTCCTACCTTTTGTTATTCTGAATAAATCCTTGTGTGTTTGTCTGTGTCCATCGGTAAGTAAATCTGTATGGGAGTGCTTTCATAATTATCAGCTGCTGCACCTGCAGGGCTCTAATGAGGAAAATTACAGGATCTGTATCCCTTTAGACATGATTTCCTATCGGGAGTATCTCATCAAAAATGAAATTTTTGGTGCAGGGATGCCTGATATATGACTTGTAACTTAGTGCAGACTTCTCAGAAAATCAGTGAGCCAATCACACAAGCAGGAAATGACATATTGGGGGGTACTTTATACACTCTGTTTACAGAACACCTCCAGGTAGCCATATTGCATTACATTTTACAGAAAATGACAGAGCTGCAGATTGAAAAGGAAAGGGAATTTTCAATAACATTCAATTACAATATGACTTGAGTGGCAAATTGTATTCGATATGTTATTATTTGTTTTTTATTTTCCTGTTGTCCTACAGATATCCAGAGGGTGATGTATCAGTTATCTACACTTTTCTCAACCTCTTTGATCATTATTTTCTAATTGTATATATCAACATTGTAAACAGTCCTAAAAGTTTTAATTCCTCCATTTAAATTCATGAATCTCTTTAAGAACATTTTGTGTTTTATTTCTGTAGACATTTGTAGTCATTTGACAACAATCATGTCTTTGATGACTTGTATAATGCAATTCTGTATTCTCTTAGTGACCTCTAAGTACTTCCCCAATTAACCTATGATTGAAAAAAGTTGATTAAATATTTTACAAGTCTGTTAATTATGCTTTGCCAATACAACTTAAACCAACTGTGCTTCTAGAGGCCTGCAGCAGGATAGAACTTCTCTGGAGAATGACCTTAGAGAAATTAAAGCCTTTTAGCACAGTAAACTCAATTTAGAAAATGCTTTTGAAAATCACTTGACCAAAACACTTTTCAGAACACTTCTTATAGGGACATAGCTCTTCAGCCATCATAAAACTGATAGTGATAGGAGTTGAATATGAAAGTTTTTGCTTTTGCCTGGTGTTTATAGAAGTTATGACTCAAATAGCTCTTGAGTCTTCGTATTAAAGCTCAATTCCAGTCAAACTTTTTTTTTTCTTTTCCTTTTGGATAGACTCAGGAACACTAAATATTTCTGTCAAGCTTGCTGTCTGTGAACCAACTGGGGGTATTTCACCTTACTTTCTTTTCCTTTGACAGTAGGATAAAATGCGGGGACTGACTGTCAGACAGGAAGACACAGTAATAATAACTTGCCAGAAGTTCTAGCACCAGTGTTGCCAACTGTCAGTATTTTTACTGGCAGCCAGTAAAAAATGGCCACTTTTCTCCTGCCAGTAAATGCCAGTAAGAGGAAAAGTTTGCCAGTAAAAAATATGGCTGTGATGCTTGGCTCGGAACTGGGCATGTGCAGCTTGGGTCTGCTACAGTGTGTTCAGGCAGTACCAGTGGGGGGCTGGTCTGTCGGAGGTGGCGCCTGAGCATTTTGTGTGATGTCATGGTGCAAGGAAGCCGAGCAGCCAGAGCCTCGTGTGCGTGTCTGTGGGACAGGGGCAAGGCAAGCCGGGAGCGGGACTGTCAGTGCTGTTTGGACTGGAGGGGACTGAAGGGACCACCTGGCGTTCAGAGAGACTGTCAATGTGACTCAGGAGGGGACGCGTTGTGTCTGTGATCTGTGCTGCTGCACACTGCTGTCAGTGTCACTATGAGAGTCAATTTCATTTGTGTGCCGCCCATTCTAATTTCCTGTCCCTGAGCAACTTACTTACTATATTGAAAATAAAATAAGAAATATGCTTTTTGCCTGAAACCTTAAATCACATTGCTAATTGCATATTATACTTATTTGTAGCCCAAATACTGAAATTTGCACTTAAAACTAATTTTGTACCTTTTGGAAATGCCAGTAAAAACGTGGCTATGCCAGTAAATTTTGGGTGTCATGTTAGTAAATTTCAATCTGGTAGGCTGACAACACTGTCTAGCACTTCACCATATAGGACGACTAACAAACCACTTTCTTTTTGTTATGAAATTGCCCCCTCTCTACAACCATCGCTAGAGTGTGAGTGTAGCCCAAGTTTGGGGGCTATGACAAATGGCCCTCCCCAAACAGAATATTGTGCTAAACCTGTATGTAAATAATAAAACCAGAGCCTTCATTGAGTGGAAGAGTGATTTGATAATAAAGTTGGCAGTGCCTCCACCCAGGACAGGGCATTTACTTCCAAGGAAATTACCTAGTAATCTAGTCAAAGTAATTGGAGCAAAGGATCTACTGTAACCAACATATATCATTAAAGATACTTATATTCTGTTTCTCACAAAAATAAGTATACCCCATCAAGTTTTTGTAAATATTTTATTATATCTTTTGTGACAGCACTGAAGAAATTACACTTTGCTACAATGTTAAGTAGTGAGTGTACAGCTTGTATAACAGGGTCAATTTGCTGTCCCCTAAAAATAACTCAACACACAGCCATTAATGTCTAAACCTCTGGTAACAAAAGTGAGTACACCCCTAAGTGAAAATGTCCAAATTGGGCTCAACTAGCAATTTTCCCTCCCCAGTGTCATGTGACTCGTTAGTGTTACAAGGTCTCAGGTGTGAATGGAGAACAGGTATGTTAAATTTGGTGTTATCGCTCTCACTCTCTCATATTGCTCACTGGAAGTTCAACATGGCACCTTATGGCAAATAACTCTCTGAGGATCTGAAAAAAAGAATTGTTGCTCTACAAAAAGATGGCATACACTATAAGAATATTGCCAAGACTCTTAAACTGAGCTGCAGCACAGTGGCCAAGACCAGCGGTTTAACAGGACAGGTTCCACTCAGAACAGGCCTCCCCGTGGTTGACCAAAGAAGCTGAGTGCATGTGCTCAGCGTCATATCCAGAGGTTGTCTTTGGGAAATAGATGTATGAGTGCCACCAGGCATTGCTGCAGAGGTTGAAGGGGTGGGGGGTCAGCCTGTCAGTGATCAAACTGGCCAAGCATGTCTCCACACCTAAACTCTATTGAACATTGTTAGGTCCTCTGTTACGTTCTCTGTATCAGCTCCTCTTTCTTTCCCTGGACTTTGACAGTCAATGGAAAAAACTCTCCCTGTCTCTCTGTCCCCCTCTGTCCCCCTCTGTCCGGACAGGTAATCAGACACCATACACAGTATATGGTTGATCAAGAATACATTTATTTTTTTCAGCTATACAGAGTATATGCAATAATCAAACAGGGGGGTTGCGGGTTGCATAGGGAGAACGCCCCATGAACAACCAATCACATTCAAGCATTTTGTTATACAATCAATATTGATCTGCAAGACATTCATAATATTTCTGCCTTCAGACTCAACGTCACAATTTACTCTAAAAATGTCCTACGCAATATATGTCCTTGACAAGGTTCTCAGCATTTTTGGTAAACACGCCAGTGTGTGAAAGGAAAAAGCTACCCTGAGAAACACAGAGAAGTAAACTTGTTATGAGAAAGTGTGAGTGTGAGATAAACAGAGTTAGAGTGAGTTTCTACAGAAAAACATCTTTTTAAAATATTATTAAATCTTAAAAGGTAACTCTACATTTCCTTACAATCCCTCCTTTGATCATAGGAGACTTAAAAAAAAGTCTCCGCAGATCACTCACTGTACCACCTATGTCCTGAGTAGAACATGGTCATGGTTGTTTCAGACTTATCAACGGGGTTCTTTGATTTTGCTAATTTACTTATCAGGCAGAACACCAATTTGATTGTCACATAAATGGCCAGAGCTAAAATAAGTATCATGAGAAGTATCATACCCGCTTTCTTAAAGAAATTCATAATGTTTTCCCAAATAGAACTGAACCATCCTCCTATACCTGAAAAGGGATTCCATGAGTCCCCCATACATCTCATTTGGTCCTGCAATTTTGCCCTTTCTTCATTGTGACCTCTAATAATGTCATAATAGTCTGGGATTTCTAAATCTTCAGACGGCTTTGTAAGATTGTTCATGTATATGCAGCATAGGGTTTTATCCCCAGTTAGGTCACACAGCCCTGTAAGAACCATCATCATTCTTTCTTGCCTTTGTTTAATTATCTCTTATTCAAATAATACCTTCCTAAGTTCTTCATTGAGTAATCCTATATCTATTGCTGTGGCATTCATCCATGAATCCATTAACATCCCAAATCCATCTACCTTTGTAAGGGCATTGTATACGCCAACCCCACCGAAGGATGCAAAAACTTTGTCCCACCAAGTGGTTATTTCCCTCTTGTGTCTGCCAAATTCAAGGTGACCATGGGCAGGTTTCATGGACACAAGTGTGTCTGACCCTGTGGTCCCCATTAGAGGGATCATTTCCACAAGAGTACACCAACCTGAAGTTTTTCTGTCCATAGGGTAAGGGACGGTGGTATGGCACCATAGTCCACAACAGACCATCCATCCATGGGGAACATGAGGGGCTTGAACCACATTGGTGGGGCTAAGTCTTGACCTTAATCCCACTAAACACATCCAATCCCCCAAAGAGGGAATGCTATCTCCACCTTGTCTCATCCAGGGGCTGTCCATGTGTGTGCAGTTTATCCATTCAGTAACCTTTGGATTGTTGGATCCCCTTACACATTTACATATGTCATATAGGGCATGTTACCTATCCTTTCATCAGGGTCCGGGATATTAAATGTAGGTAAAACCTCTATGTCTATTGTTCCATCAAGGGCCAGAGGTAAGTTTAACATGGTAAAATTAACTTGGGTATCTCTGCAGAACTAACCATTGTACAACCATTTTCCTGACCCGTTTAGGAAACAGAACTGGGGTTTTCTTGTGTATCCAGTAAAAAATAGGGGTTTATTCATGGGAGTGGTATTTATAATAGGGCCTTACTGGGTGGTATTTAGCAACTGCTCTAGGGTGATAGGCCTTCCAACCATAGGGACTAAATGTCGGCCTGTGCCCATATGGGAGCACACCCAGCATTTGGAATGGTTCTGTTTCCTCCCAAAAGCATGCATCACAATAAAATTATGGGGAATAGTGTCAGGGACTGAATAGGTCTCTGTGTCTAGTTCAGCTCCATTATTTTTACTATCAAGGTTAGATTTGGGTATTTTCCTTTTTGTGGTTGCTCGGGGGGGTTGCTTTACTGGGTTAATACCCTTCTCTAACATCTTTGCTTCTGTAAGCCTATTAACTATTGTTTGTGTGGCCCTGAATTGTGGATTCATACACCATGTTTTGTTCTTCCCTTCATGAGTGGGCAAAAATATCATAGATGTCATGTCATATGAGCCACCTCCCCACTGATAATGATAATCAGTGATTGATGCAGCCTGAGCTGCAGACATTTGAGTTGCTACCTTGGTACAGCATGGATAAGTGTGACTTCTTTCCATGTATGCTGCTCTGGCCTTCACTACAACAGTACCCTCCCCCATCCCGCACGAGGAGTTTAGCCAACACCCAAAAAATAAGAGCAAGAATACAGTGATGGTCATTACAATTGAAAAAAGAAAGACTGTCCAGGTGGTGCATTTTCTTGGCTCACGGGGAGAGTCTATGGTAAGAATGGTTTGGGGGGTTAAGGGGTTTTGTGAGAGGGGGGCAATATTGGCTGAGTCTCTCCTTGTGCAGTTATTGGTGGGGGCTCCTCCTTCATCTGTGGGCTCTTCTTCGACCTTGATGCATGGATCTATTTCGGGCTTTGATCTGTCAGAATTGCTGTCCTGGAGACCTTGAGGACTTCAAATGGACCTTGGAAGACAGGGCCTGGTTGTTTGCGGACTGATCAGTACCTTATCCCCCGGGACAAAAGGATGTGTTGGTTCTGTGGAAAGAGGAAGAAAGGTGACAGCAACCTTGTCATAAGTTTCAGCAAGGCTACTTACCAGATATTTCACGTGCTCTTCCTGTAAGCAATATAAGTTAGATTCCTCGCCTATCTTAGGGGCTCTTTTTCAATTTCTCCTTAATGTTTCTATTCATTCTCTCCACTACTCCTGCACTCTGGGGGTGATAGGGGATGTGGAGCTTCCATTGTATCCCCAGAACTCCCATTAACTCTTTGGTAAGTTTTGCTGTAAAAGCGGGCCCTTGGAGTATATGGTACTGTTTCTGGAATACCTATAATCCCCTCCTTGTTTGACCACAAGCCGTCCGGGTTGTGTGTCAAACCATGCGATTTCCAACAGGTAATGTCAGACAATTGAGCTTTCTTCTGGCTAGGGCTGGGAAATTTGGGGATGAAAAATTTGTAGAAAACAATTGGAGGGTTGGTTCTTTGATTGCCTCCTCAGCAGCAATTTTGGCTGCTCTGTCTGCTAAGTTGAAGTTGCTGCTAGTGGTTTTTCTTTTAATATTATGTCTGGTAAAGTCACCACAGGATCATCGTTTGGTCTAAAACAGCTGCCGTCAACAAAAACACTTATGTAGTTAGTAGGTGTACAAATGTTTTGTGAAAGGTGCACTACAGTATGTATTGTGTACAATGTAGTATCAGTTACTAAAGTGATTTTGGATGTTTCTTTTACTGCCATAGCACAGGCAGCGACAGCTTGTAGGCAAGCTGGCATTCCTTGTACGTGAACAGGGAGTTTTTTGGACAGATAAGCCATGGGTCGGTAGTGGGTACCATGCGCTTGGGCCAGCACGGCAGCCAACGCAGGGCCCCTGACTATAAAGTAAAGCACAAAGGATTTCTTATGATCTGGTAAACCTAGTGCTGGAGCACCGGCCAAAGACTGTAAGGCCCGTGTCATTTCCTCAGTGTAACACCTGCTTGGGGGCAGTGGCTGCAGTAGAGGGCCGCAAGGATTGAATCATAAAAAGAACAATATGGGATCCACTGCCTGCAGTAGACAATAGAGCCAAGAAAAGAAAGGAGCGCTGCCTTATCTTTGTGTGGGCCGAGACAGGTCAGAGTCTTGACTCTTTCCGGGGACACTTGCCTAGTCCCGCCTGAGATAATACATCCTAGGTATTCCACCCTCTCCCTGCGCCACTGGATCTCTTTGCGAGACACCAAGTGACCCTTAAGAGATAAGTGAGTCATCAGGCTTTTAGAGTCTTCTGCACACTGTGCCCTGCTCTCACTACATAACAGTAGGTTATCTACATATTGCAGGAGTACTGATCCCTGTGGGAGCACCCAGTCATCCAGGGTTAGTTTTAACACCATGGAAAATGCTGCAGGACTGTCCACAAAGCCTTGAGGAAGACGGGCCCAAGTCAGTTGGCCCGAGCCCCAGGCAAAGGCAAAGATCCTTTGGAAATCCTCGTGAACATCAATGCTAAAGAAAGCATTGGACAAGTCTAGTACCGTATATACAGTGGAGGAAGCAGGGATGTTTATAAAAATTCCTGTGATGTCTGAGACTAGTGGTGGAAGTGGTTAAATACATTTGTTCACCCCCCCCCCCCCCCTCAAATCCTGTACTAGCCTCCACTTTCGCTGGCTTTCTTTACTGAATGGGTGTATTCCAGGGACTGATAATGGGGTTTAGAATGCCTTTCTGCATGTATGTGGTGATCTGTGGTGCTATATCCTGTACTTCGTCAGCATGACGGTGGTATTGTTTTTGAAAGAATGGTATGATGTTTGGTTTGAGAGTAGGGACATAAGGAGTGCATTTGACATGTCCTACGTCTGTCTTTGATTTTTCCCATATCGGGTGAGTCTCTAATGCTGCAGGTATGATCATAAAGTAAAATGTCAAATCTTTTCTTTTTGGCATAGTCAAGTCACATGTTGCTAATTTGGCAGTCATTCCCCCTTGTAGGTCAAATTTAATGTTACCCATAATGAAGACAAGGTCAAACTTTAAGGACTACATTCGGCGGCCAGGTGGGGGTTGGTTTCGGCTGTATTGTTGGGGGTTGCAGGGAGAGGCCTTGTGGACAGTCCCGCAGCATCCCCCACGGTGTCAAAACCAACCCCGGATGACTGGGGAAGGATAATTGTTGTGTTTGATAATTGGGAAAATTACGCTGATATCTGCCTCTGGAAATACCCCAGCCCCTCCTTTGAGACCTACCCTGTACATTTCCCTGGGTATTTCTCCTGTGTGGACATTATGATTTTCAATGGGAGGGGTTTCCACAATGAAAACAGCCTTGATTTGGGTATCCTTGTGTTTGCAACGCGGAATTATCAAAGGATGGGAGCATGGGGGTGGGAGTCCCTGAGGTCTTGGCAAATAGTCCTCCTTTGGTATTAAAAAATCCAGAGGAGGCCCTTTTCTTTACTTTCTTTACAAACTCTGAGGGGGTCTTGGTTGCCCACTTAGTATTGACCAGTTTAATTACCTGGGTCACCTTTTGGATCTCCCATAGTCAATTCCATAGTCAATTCCAATGGCTTTTCCTCATTATCAGTTTTAATCATAGCATGGGGTGGCGGAGGTACTGGTGCCAAACGCACATAATCCTCTGAATCCCTTATGTCATAACAAGGGGGTTGGACAGGGGCAGAGGCAAGTGTTGGTTTTTTAGGGGACTTGTCTAATGCCCCGTACACACGGTCGGAATTTCCGACGAAAAATGTCCTATCGGACCATGTTGTGTGTGGGCTCCATCTGACCTTTTCCGTCGGAAAAAATTTGAGATCCTGCTCTCAAATTTTCCGACAACAAAGTCCGATCAGACTTTTTCCGATCGTGTGTAGCGAATTCCGACGGACAAAGTGCCACGCAGGCTCCAATCACATTAGAAGACCAAAGCTATTGGCTACTAGCCTCTACGTAGTTCCGTCGTACGCAACGAACGTCACCACGTTCAGAATGATCGCATTTTCCGACAACTTTGTCCGACCGTGTGTATGCAACACCAGTGTCGGACAAAATCCGTCGGAAAAAATCTGATGGATTTTGTGGTCAGAATTTCCGACCGTGTGTACGGGGCATAAGGAAGGATGAGGCTTCTCTAATGGATGAGGGAATCGTTTCTTATACTCTTTTAACCACTTCACGACCGCTCACTGTATATATACGTCATTTTTTTGAAGAGGGATATCTCGGTAACGGCAGCAGCTGCTGCCACAACCGAGGTATCCCTCTTTACAGTGAGCGGTCCCCTTTCCGATAATGGTGGTCATCGCGGCGGATTCGCCGCGAGATCACCGTTATCGGCGGCGGGAGAGGTGCCCCCCCCCCTCCCGCCGCTCTCCCGTGCCTTCCGCCGCTTACCGGAACCGTCGGCAGCGGCGGAGGCGATCGGGTCCGTTCCCTGCCTGTGTATAGAGATGAGTGAGGCTAAGATGGCCGCCACTCATCTCTATACCATAGGAGGCCGGAAGCGACGTCAAAAACGTCACTTCCGCCCATACGTCTTAAAGGGAAATTTACAAATGTCATTTTTTTAAATGACATTTTTTAATTTTTTTTTTTTTTTTTTCCCATTGAAGTCCAAATATGAGATCTGAGGACTTTTTGACCCCAGATCTCATATTTAAGAGGACCTGTCATGCTTTTTTCTATTACAAGGGATGTTTACATTCCTTGTAATAGGAATAAAAGTGATCAATTTTTTTTTTTTTTTTAAAACTGTGTAAAAAATAATACAATTAAGTAAAATAAATAATAAAAAACAAAAAATTTTTTTTTAAAACACCCCGTCCCGACGAGCTCGCGCGCAGAAGCGAACGCATACGTGAGCAGCGCCCGCATATGAAAACGGTAGTCAAACCACACATGTGAGGTATCGCCGCGATCGGTAGAGCGAGAGCAATAATTCTAGCTATAGACCTCCTCTGACGCCATTCCACGAGCGGCCGCAATTTTGAAGCGTGACATGTTGGGTATCAATTTACTCGGCGTAACATTATCTTTCACAATCCAAAAAAAAATTGGGCTAATTTTACGGTTGTCTTATTTTTTTATTCAAAAAAGTGACTTTTTTCCAAAAAAAGTGCGCTTGTAAGACCGCTGCGCAAATACGGTGTGAAAAAAAGTATTGCAACGACCGCCATTTTATTCTCTAGGATGTTAGAAAAAAAACAATATATAATGTTTGGGGGTTCTAAGTCATTTTCTAGCAAAAAAAACAGTTTTTAACATGTAAACACCTAAAATCCAAAACGAGGCTGGTCTGGAAGTGGTTAATGCTTTACACCACATTTTATAACATTCAGTCATATATTCTTTATCATAAGGAAACGGTGGATAATTATACTGTTTATGTTGGCCACACATTTTAGTGACTTCTTCCCATTCCTCTGCAGAACATGGTCCGCACTCACTTAGCCCCGCAATTTGTAGAGCATGTGCTCTGGTCAATATGTTTTTCCAGAAGGGTTCAGTAATATGTTCCATAATTTCCCGACACGAAAGGTTCCCCTGATTATAAGCAAGCTTTGTACGTTATTACTTTCCTTATTCTTATAACCAAACAATTTTTATTTATATTACAAATTTCTTGGCAATGTGCCAACAGGTTTAAACAGTACTTTCAATTGTTGTAATACTAATGCTGCAAACAATTCCCCACTATTCATTACGGTTGGTGAGATATTAGCATTTGAACCCTTGTTGGCAAAAGCCAAAATATCCAAATTTGCACCTGACTTCCCCTGCGCAAGAGATGTCAGTGGCAAAAGGAATTATTCACATAGCATGTTTTGATCAAAAGTTAGCCTCACTAATCTCTGTATTACCCTAGAAAAATGTTACAACGTCCCTGTTGTCACGATGTATCAAAGACCCTCCTCGAACACAAAACTATTATGTATATTAAACCTGGTAATAACCTCCGGGAATACTAGCAACCAAATAAGTATTTGATCCCTCATACACAAATAATAGGCTTGTTAAACACTCTGGGCAGCGTCCTGCCAAAAACACTTAAACATTATTTCAAATATGACATTAAAATGATTTAGAGGTTTCCAATGACCAGTCCTTCTGGTTAAAAACAAGGTTTTCAACCTCCTATGGTATTAATACAATATATGGGAGGGATCCTGGCCAATTAAGCAAGGTATCCTTGTCCCCTATATTTTGATACCTGGGATCCCGGAATCCTTAACAGGTATATCCCGTTCTTTTATATTAATACCCGGAACCCTGGCCCCACCTAGGCAACAGGCATCCCTATTAATGAGCGAACTGTATTACAATTCTCCAGGAACCCTGGCCCCACCTAGGCAACATGCATCCCTGCTTAATGTCCCTATCTCTCAGGCAAGCTAATTAAATTAATCAATTATGCCTTGAGTTCTACAATGCGATGGGTTATAACATTGACAGAGTAAGCTGTTCAAAAATACTAAGTAATTTTAAAGAAAGCTTACCTGTTCAAATGTACCCCACTATTCTGGTACCATCTGTTAGGTCCTCTGTTACGTCCTCTGTATCAGCTCCTCTTTCTTTCCCTGGACTTTGACGGTCAATTGAAAAAACTCTCCCTGTCTCTCTGTCCCCCTCTGTCAAGGCTTTGTGGACAGTCCTGCAGCATTTTTTCATGGTGTTAAAACTAACCCTGGATGACTGGGTTCCCCCACAGGGGGGACAGAGGGGGACAGAGAGACAGGGAGAGTTTTTTCCATTGACCGTCAAAGTCCAGGGAAAGAAAGAGGAGCTGATACAGACGTAACATCTGTGGTGCATCCTCCAATGGAAGGTGGAGGAGCGCAAAGTCTCTAACATCCACTAGCTCCGTGATGTTTTCATAGAGGAGTGTAAGAGGACTCCAGTGGCAACCTGTGAAGCCCTGGTGAACTCCATGCCCAAGAGGGTTAAGGCAGTGCTGTAAAATAATGGTGGCCACACAAAATATTGACACTTTCTCCCCAATTTGGACATTTTCAGTTAGGGGTGTACTCACTCTTGTTGCCAGCGGTTTAGACATTATTGGCTGTGTGTTGAGTTATTTTGAGGGGACAGCAAATTTACACTGTTATATAAGCTGTACACTCACTACTTTACATTGTAGAAAAGTGTAATTTCTTCAGTGTTGTCACATGAAAATATATCATAAAATATTTACAAAAATGTGAGGGGTGTACTCACTTTTGTGAGATACTGTAGATGCATGCCAGTATGGAAATATTATAAGCTTTATATAAGAAAAGATCAATAATGGTACATTTAATATACAAACAGTGATTATCAGCACAGGGCCCAACAAGAGTCTTGGTGAAATTGTGCATATATACCCAGGTATATATACAGTGAGGGAAAAAATATTTGATGCCCTGCTGATTTTGTACGTTTGGTCACTGACAAAGAAATGATCAGTCTATCATTTTAACAGTGAGAGACAGAATAACAACAAAAATATCCAGAAACAACACATTTCAAAAAATGTATAAATTGATTTGCATTTTAATGAGTGAAATAAGTATTTGATCCCCTATCAATCAGCAAGATTTCTGGCTCCTAGGTATCTTCTATACAGGTAACGAGCACTCTCTTAAAGGAAGTGGTCCTAATCTCAGCTTGTTATCTGTATAAAAGACACCTGTCCACAAAAGCAATCAATCAGATTCCAATCTCTCCACCATGGCCAAGACAAAAGAGCTGTCAAAGAATGTCAGGGACAAGATTGTAGACCTACACAAGGCTGGAATGGGCTACAAGACCATCGCCAAGCAGCTTGGTGTCAGGAACGGTGCTATTACCTGGATCGCCTGCTGGTGTCACTGTTTCCTTTGGCATCAAAGGGTGCAGTTCTGGTGGCCACCAGCAGGGGTCTCCCAGCCGATGGACATTGTCAGGAATGGTGTTATTACCTGGATCGCCTGGTGGTGTCACTACTTCCTTCGACATCCAAGGGTGCAGTTCTGGTGGCTACCAGCGGGGGTCTCCCAGCAGATGGACATGCCAGTAATCAAGCTGCACCTGTTGTGGATTTGCTGAGTATATAAGCCTGTCCTTCACTGAGGCTCAGTGCTTCAGTATTCCGTCCTGTAGCCTTGTCTCTGCCTGTTCTGTAACCTGATCCGCTTCCTGCCCTGTCCTGTCCTGGATGTTGTCCCCCTTACCTTGTCCCTGAGACCCGTCCCCTGATTCCTCCCTTGCTTCCTGTTTTCCCCTTGGTCTCTTCTCCCAGCCTTGTATATATATATATATGTTCCATTCTCTTGAGTGTATTGTTAGTTAGTTAGATTAGGGCTTTGGGGTTTGCTGTGTTATTTGCGTTCTTGCTTGTTTGTGGTTGCTGTGTTCACGTGTGTCTTTATTATTTAATAAATATATATTTTATCACTACCTTTGGAGCCTGATTCCTTCTGTGCAGCCCATTGATCTGTTCACTTGTATTGGATGCCTGTGTTTAGGCTCCTTTCATGACAGAATACTGAAGACATACAAACAGATCGGCTGCACTTGGGAATTGGGTCTGGACACTTGCTATTGCCAGGAAAAATGCATCTGGAAGATATATTGTATCTCTCGCTCCTAGCAACAGATGACAAAGTTTTTTGTTATCAGACTTTGGGTGGCTATACTAGGGAGCAACTACTGGAGTGCATCCGTATGGCCCATGTTTTCGTTGATCAGGGCAGTTTTCTTTTTGAGGACGTGCAGCCTCTGATCCAGATTTGTACCGAGCTGGCCCCGCCCTGTATTCCTGAGGGCCATGATGATTTCACTCCCCCTTTTGATATGGATCAGGTTGAATCCCTAGTATGGCTTTTTGAAGATGATCCTGATGACTTTTGTGAGCACTACGCTGGCTGTTCCCCACAGGTGATTTCTGAATGCATTGTGTCTGCTCAGTCTTTTGTTAGACAGGGAAACTTAAACCCACAGTTTGTACAACCCATACTTTCAGCATGGTCTGACATGATGCAATTAGCCCCAGCCAAACAAACCACTTCTGCCATCAGATACCAGCCTACCCGAATGTATGTTTCCCCATCACCCATACCACACCCAGTTTCCACCCAGTATACACTGCTCCCAACCAAATACTCATATCCAGTTTCTGCTCCCTGTACCTATCCTGCATTTAACCCCCCTGCCTCTTCTCAGTTGCCTACAAATTCACAAAAACTTCCCGCAGCTACTGTTACCTCTTCTCTGCCATATTCCAATCCTCCTTTCCTGTCTGCTGCACCTCTCACCTACAAAGCTTCAGCAACCAAGTCAAAGAAGAAACAAAAGTTCTTCCCAACCAAAATGATCCTGCCAGTAATCCAATCTGCCTCCACACCCACTAATCTGTCCCAGCCTGAAGCACCAGAGTTCCAGCTGGAGGTGCCAGCAATCCAGCCTGAAGAGCCAGTACTAGCCCTCCAGCCTGATGTTCCAGCCTTCCAGTCTGATGTCCCAGCCTTCAAGCCTGACGTCCCAGCCTTTCAGTCTGATGTCCTGATGCTGGCCTTCCAGCCTGATGTTCCAGCATTCCAGCCTGATGTCCTGGTGCCAGCCCTCCAGCCTGACGTTCCAGCCTTCCAGTCTGATGTTCCAGCCCTCAAGCCTGATGTCCCAGCCTTCCAGTCTGATGTCCTGGTGCCGGCCTTCCAGCCTGATGTCTCAGCTTTCCAGTCTGATGTCCTGGTGCCAACCCTCCAGCCTGACGTTCCAGCCTTCCAGCCTGATGTCCTAGCCCTCCAGCCTGACGTCCCAGCCTTCCAGTCTGATGTCCTGGTGCCGGCCTTCAAGCCTGATGTCTCAGCTTTCCAGTCTGATGTCCTGGTGCCAGCCCTCCAGCCTGACGTTCCAGCCTTCCAGCCTGATGTCCTAGCCCTCAAGCCTGACGTCCCAGCCTTTCAGTCTGATGTCCTGATGCCGGCCTTCCAGCCTGATGTTCCAGCATTCCAGCCTGATGTCCTGGTGCCAGCCCTCCAGCCTGACGTTCCAGCCTTCCAGTCTGATGTCCTGGTGCCGGCCTTCCAGCCTGATGTCTCAGCTTTCCAGCCTGACGACCCGCTGCCAGTTCTCCAGTCTGATGACCCGCTGCCAGTTCTCCAGACTGATGACCCGCTGCCAGTTCTCCAGTCTGATGACCCGCTGCCAGTTCTCCAGTCTGATGACCCGCTGCCAGTTCTCCAGTCTGATGACCCGCTGCCAGTTCTCCAGTCTGATGACCAGCTGCCAGTTCTCCAGTCTGATGACCCGCTGCCAGTTTTCCAGTCTGATGACCCGCTGCTTGCCTTCCATTCTGATGTCCCGCTGCCTGCTGCCCAGCCTGATGTGCCCGTGCCTGCTGCCCAGCCTGATGTGCCCGTGCCTGCTGCCCAGCCTGATGTGCCCGTGCCTGCTGCCCAGCCTGATGTGCCCGTGCCTGCTGCCCAGCTTGATGTGCCCGTGCCCGCTGCCCAGCTTGATGCGCCCGTGCCTGCTGCCCAGCTTGATGTGCCCGTGCCTGCTGCCCAGCCTGATGTGCCCGTGCCTGCTGCCCAGCCTGATGTGCCCATGCCTGCTGCCCAGCTTGATGTGCCCGTGCCTGCTGCCCAGCTTGATGTGCCCGTGCCCGCTGCCCAGCTTGGTGTGCTCGTGCCTGCTGCCCAGCTTGATGTGCCCGTGCCCGTTGCCCAGCCTGATGAGCCACTGTTTGCTGCCCAGCCTGATGTGCCCGTGCCCGCTGCCCAGCTTGATGTGCCCGTGCCCGCTGCCCAGCTTGATGTGCCCGTGCCTGCTGCCCAGCCTGATGTGCCCGTGCCTGCTGCCCAGCTTGATGTGCCTGTGCCCGCTGCCCAGCCTGATGTGCCCGTGCCCGCTGCCCAGCTTGATGTGCCCGTGCCCGCTGCCCAGCTTGATGTGCCCGTGCCTGCTGCCCAGCCTGATGTGCCACTGTCTGCTGCCCAGCCTGATGTGCCACTGTCTGCTGCCCAGCCTGATGTGCCACTGTCTGCTGCCCAGCCTGATGAGCCACTGTCTGCTGCCCAGCCTGATGAGCCACTGTCTGCTGCCCAGCCTGATGAGCCACTGTCTGCTGCCCAGCCTGAGGTGTTCCTGTCTGCTGCCCAGCCTGAGGTGTTCCTGTCTGCTGCCCAGCCTGAGGTGTTCCTGTCTGCTGCCCAGCCTGAGGTGTTCCTGTCTGCTGCCCAGCCTGAGGTGTTCCTGTCCGCTGCCCAGCCTGAGGTGTTCCTGTCCGCTGCCCAGCCTGAGGTGTTCCTGTCCGCTGCCCAGCCTGAGGTGTTCCTGTCCGCTGCCCAGCCTGAGGTGTTCCTGTCCGCTGCCCAGCCTGAGGTGTTCCTGTCCGCTGCCCAGCCTGAGGTGTTCCTGTCCGCTGCCCAGCCTGAGGTGTTCCTGTCCGCTCCCCAGCCTGATGACTCGAAGCTCGCTGCCCAGCCTGATGACCCGAAGCTCGCTGCCCAGCCTGATGACCCGAAGCTCGCTGCCCAGCCTGATGACCCGAAGCTCGCTGTCCAGCCTGATGACCCGGAGCCTGCTGCCCTGTCTGTTTTCATTTCCGGATCCAAACTTCCAGACCCTGGTGGTGGGGTACATGTCCCATTGTTGGACTCGGGTGGCACGCCTCCTAGTAGGTTAAGAGACTCTGGCCAGAGAGCGCAAAGAAGTCTGCCGTCACAGAGGAGACTTTTTGGGACTCTTCCACTTTTACACGCACTGCCAGATCTAGGGCAGAATGGAGTGTCCAGAGGCCACTCCTTAGGGGGGGGGAACTGTCAGGAACGGTG